>CM021732.1:4916252-4992783 GCA_011075105.1 Heteronetta atricapilla | reverse complement strand
AAAAAAAAATCAAGAAACATTTCCATTGCTTACTCCTCTTTTAAGAAGTTCCCAATAGATCTTTAACAAGAAAGAAAGAAAGAAAAAGTCAGCTGGATTTTTACAATATAATGCGAAACAGAAAACTGACAGCTGGTTTTGCATAGTTAGCCCAGAGATTTTTAAAGCCATCGCCCCGCGCACGTCTCACCTGCCCTCCTCGCCCCACAAAGGCATACATCACAGCACCTTGGAAATCAGAGGCACAAACATGTTGTTGTTTTACAAATAGGGCTGTGCGGTACTGTGTTTTATTAGTTAAAAAGAATCTGTAAAACATAGGATTATGTGTTTGTAAATTATATAGCTACAGTTTGTTGGTTTTTTTTTACACTGAAATTTCAAAAGCTGCAACATCAGCACACACCAGTGTCATTTAGATACTTTATTGTCCCCAACCAGTCTAATCAAAATCATGCCGTGATAAAGTGATTGCGTACACCGATAACCAAATCTCTTCAGGTGTCGAGTCTCTTCCGTGTGTATAACTCTGCTGTTTGAAAAAAAGATTCGAGGGCAAAACAAGAGACGAATGATTCCTCCGAAGCTACCTAAGTGCACACAGCAACACTGTACATTTGCTACGAGCCTCCATCGAGACCTGCCGCGCTTCCTGGCGGTTCACAAATGGCCTGCGCACAGCCCTAGTTTAACAAACGGCAATTTAATCGCAACACTTCCGTTGAATTTCAAGAATCGAAGGCATTCTGCCTTACAGCTTAATTGAAAAATACCTATACAGGCAAAAAACCCTTTTTTTAACCCAACATAAAACGGACAACAGAACTTCAGGCCAGGCAGCGTTTCTTTTCTTGGACAGAATGATCAACTGGAAAAGACTTGTTAATACTCTTCTGATAACCAGAAACGTGATTGAGAACCAAGGTTAATAACCCTGTAGACCTGCATGCATTAACTGCACTTTGAAATACACTGGAGGTTTAGGAAATATTTTGTCTCCTATCTTAATTTTTTAAATCTTGTACTTAAAATACTATCAAATACCCGTATTGCAAATTTTACAGACATTCCACTCCTTTATCTGGCTTCACAGACAGAACTCTATTGCTTTGTTAAAATCTAGATGCTTTAAGTACATAGCGCACGTATATTCAAACGAACCTAAAACATGGATGTTTAAGTACAACAAAATATGATAGTTTGATCCCTTTGCCCAAATTTGAATAGCCAGGCAAGCCCACACTTGACTGCAGAACACTGCAACTTTTATTTCAATGGCAAAGAGCTAAAAAAAAACAATCAAAAAAGCACAAAAACGAAACCCTACAACAGAAATTACAGAAAATAGCCTTAAGATACTAGCTGAGATTAAAACTGCTGCTAAGTTTCACCCTTTTGTATTGTCACCAAGTATCATTTTAATGCTTTATTCATTTTTTTTCTTTTTTCCTTCTGGAAATTTGTGGATTTCAAGAGCTGAAAAACAATACAAAACAAGTAGGGCTGTACAGAGCATCATCAAAACCGTTCATCCAGAAGCTGGAACAGAAGTTCAGTTGTCCATTATATGTGGATTTTAAAAACAATACAAGACACTTTAATAATCAACATTCATTCACAGACTTAAGGCAACTGGTTCATGAAATCGCTGCGTCCATAAATGCGACCTAACGCCATGGTTCGTCTCACGTGGAACAGGTTACGACCGTACAACGGTAACGCCTCAGCGGGGTTATTTATTGTCTACTTGGAAGATTGTTTGGTCTAATGCTAGCGAGAAAGTCTTTGAATTTTTTTTTTCAGCCATTCCTATCATACCTGCACAACTAACTACAACCTGAATACTTCCCTGCAAACTGCATTTGCAGCACAGAAGCTACGAACGCAGTTGAAAATACTGCTCGGAGAACAACTTTTTTGGCAGCTTACAGTTTCATTACTCTGCATCCAAATACAAAACTAAACAATCTTAAACTGAAAGTGAACGTTAATGGACTAACCAGAATCCACACGTCTTTTCTGAAACAACGTAGGGTGGTTTTTTTTCCTTTTTTATCTTAATGCTTAAGTGTCAGTTTTGTCTTTCGTTGTGGCACAGAATGATACAGTACTAAGGTAATGCCGACTGGTAAGAAAAAGAAAACGGGGACGCCGTACAGACTCACGAGTGTCCCGGGGCTGCCTCCATCGCCCTCCCCGCCAGGCACAGCGGCACTGCAAAGGGGCAAGTCGTCCTCCAGGCTCACGCTGCGCCCACGACTATCTCCTCACTGCCTGCGTCGGCTGGCCTGCCCTTCTATGAATGGATTCCTTAAGCTGCTTCACCAATTTGTTGTCTAAAAAACAAGGATGACGATCCAAGTCCATTGCAACCCCCCCCCCCCCCAACCCCAAGTGGTCAAGACTTCTCAAGAAAAAAAGGCAAAAGGCAAAGGGGATCCACTGTTGAGAATTTAGCACTAGGCTCATGAGAAGCACCAACTGCTCTGATCGGTTTTTCTTTTCTGACAGCCCAATAGGGCTGGGATTTTTGTGGTTGTAGATTTCTGGGGCGGGCAATAATTAAAAGGTGACACTGCAAAGGGAAAAAAAAAAAGTATTTTCCTTCAAAAGGCTTAAAATAGTTAAGTGTTTTTCTAGGGTATTAATGACCCTACAGAAATGTAGGTGCCAAGCAGAATTCCAGATTCAAAGATGAGGTTTATTTAGCGCCAAACAGAGGACTGCTTTAGAGAAAAGCCTAGGCTAGTAACTTCTTCCCTTCTAGGAAGTCTTGTGATAGCTTTCCAGCCTGTACCTTACACCTTGGGGAAGAAGAAATACAAATCAGAGATAAGGGAAAAATACTTTTCCCATGTTTATATACCAAAGAAAGGAGAGGGCTTCATCTAAACTGAAAACAAACAAACAAACAAACAAACACAAAAAACCCTACACAAGGATAAAAAAATCCCTTTGCAGGTCACCTTTAACTGAGTTCTCTGGTATATCAAATACCATGGGATTAATACGTAAGGGTGGGTTATGAAGCCTGCATTTTATTTATTGCCCTAAGTTTGCAGCTTACAGAAAATGTTTCATAGCACAGGCACAGTGGCAAAAACAGTATAACAGCCGATGGTCAACTCCATTTGGTGAGTATACAGTAGCAGCAATTAAAAGAAAAAAAGTACTCCAAACAGCTCAATACAGATCCAGCTTACCCAGACGGGTTTCTTTTTTAAGAAAAGAATTTTAAACTAATAAATAGATCTCCTCCCCATTCTCCCAAGATAATGATTTTCCAAAAAAAAAAAAAAAAAAAAAAGAGAGGCATGGCAGTTGTGCGTAAGCAGAAACAATAGAACTTCATCGGTCTAGAATAGAAGGTGCTTCAGATCTATTTGTCACCCTATTTTCTAAATTCCATCATTCCCTAATACTCCAACAACTGCAGATATGTTCAAAACCGTATCCAAAATCGTGTCAGTGAGATAACCGTGTGATCCAAATCGCCCCTCCCACAAACGCTTGAACCTTCTGAGCGTGACAAAACGTAATACAACTTAATGTCAACGTGGAGACAGGAACCCAGCATCTTTGTTTTAACTTTTTCCTTTGTTATATATTACAGTGCTCTATAAAATTTTTTTTTTTCCTTTTTCCTTTTAAAGCATTTAGACAATACAAGACTAAAAGATGTCTGGAAATAAGTCTTATACAAAAATGAATTTTTATCTTAAAATAACATTCAAAAAGGCACTTCATTCTGTAAGAAAAAATTCAGAGTCAGGTCAACTGCTCTAAGCAGGGGGGTAAAATTGTCTGCATAGTGGGAGGGGAAGAAAGGGAGAGAAATTCAACTGCTGAAATACAAGCTTCTTTTTTGGCATGTTTTAAGAAAAGCTGATCCAGTAAAAGATGTCCATTTATGAAATTCATTAAAAGAGTCCCATTTAAAATAGCTTCTTTTTTTTTTTTTTTCCTTTAAAAAAGTAGTCTGAACACATGACCTTAGGAGTCAGGCTTCTGAAGGCTTAATAGCATCACTCATGATTGTCCTTCGTGTCCAATGTAAGAGGAAGATCAAGAGTAGCACTTCTGACAGGAGGGACCTCCCCAAAGCTTACATTTGAAAGAGCTGAAAAAGATGGAGACATCCTCTAGCAACTGCAATCTAGTAGCAGAAGTCAGTCAAAGTTAAGGGCTACCTGTTGCAGAGTTTATGAAGCATACTGTAAACTTCTTCCTCTTTGCTTAGTCCTTCAAAGAAAGGAATAAGATCTAGCAGCTCTGTGTCTGTCATGTCATCAAACCAGGACTGCACAGGCACCTGAAACAAAGCAACCAACAAAAGGCTGTGAAGACTGCATGACGTGAAGAAAGCGTGAGTTTTGCCTGCACAGATGCCCTGTAACCCTCCCTGCCACCACAAGTAAGGCAAATTGCTGGCCATCAGCATTCAAGAAGAGTGCCAGGTTCAAGTTCACATTTTCTAGCAAGATTAAGCCCACATCCGAGTGTAAAACTGGCGTGGAACAGAGCTGACCTGCACCAAACAGCCCAGGCAGCCTACGCAAGGCAACGCTGGGCACCTCGATATTCAGGACAGACTGGGAGCAGGATGCATGCTGCCTGTAAAGCCGTACTGATGCTCCACTTGGAAAAAATTATTTATGGGTGAGTCTTTTTCCCCCTCTAAGCATTATCAGTGTGAGTCACTAAACACAGGCATGCAGCAACAGCCTCCTCTGGCACACGAGGCTACGGAGGAAATATTTAAACAGTGAATACTGAACAGTTCTCTCTGATTAAAATGTAAGAGCCGGTTCAGAAAACAATGCATCTAATAATACTCCTTAAATGTGGGCTGGATTTGCAGAAGGAGTTCTGTGTATCTTCTCTGTGAGCATATACTGAGATCTTTTAAAGACTATCTTGGATCTAAGTTACATGGCTTGGTTTCTGCAGAGTCTCAACCATCCCTTTGCTATCAGCACTTTTCTATACATGATTAAACCATTCTGACAAAGTCTTTAATTTCATCTCCCAAATTTCTACAGCTCATTATTTTCTTGGCACTGAATTCTGAGATACCAAATGATGATCCGGATGGGGTTTTTAATTTTAACCATGAACATATAAACTAAGAGTTACAGCTCCTGGTATTATAAATAGCAACTTTAAACCACGTGTGGCACCAACCAGGAAAAAATGTTTTCACCCAATCATTCAGGACAGCACAGTATTAAGATCTGAATTTAAATGCTCAGTGCTGTTAAGATAAAGCAGCTCATTAAAAAAATGCTATCCAGTGAGGCAGGACCATGCAAAACAATGTTCCTGATAAAAATTGCTTATGCTAATTTAAGTTCACAGAAAAGGCAGCCTAAAACCATCAAAGAAAGCATTACACAGCCTGGCTGTTTCAGAGTCAGGAGGTCTAAGGGAAGTTCCAGCTTGCTATCCTGGCAGCTACAAAACAGATGTGAGCATCTGTGCCGACCACTGCGATGGAAGGGGCAAGTGCCAGACTGTTCCAGCACAGCTTCTGGAGCCGATACGAAATGCACAGTACATGGCTCCTACTTATTTCTCCCTTGAAATGCTCTTGCCTTTTATCCTCATTTCTAAAATTGGTGAGCTCGTTGACTAACACTTCTCATTATGAAGCTATTGCAAAAAATATTTAGAAGTATAACACAACAGGATCTTATTTTTTTTCTTCCCTCTAGCCATGAATAAAGAAAATGGATAGTAGCCAGTAAAACATTACCTTCGTTTAATAAACTAATTTCTTTCACACAATGAAAAAAGATGGAGTGCCAAAAGCACTTCAAGTAATCCATCCTTACAGAAATAACCACTCCAACGAACAAAAACTACGCTGGAGGGCAACTTCACTTTTGAGATCTAGGTTAGTTACGCAGTTATACCACTGCTTGGTATTTCTCAAAGCTGATGGACTGCATGCCAACAGCTAAAACTGAGAGCTGAGGAACTGTGATGACTATGACACACTGTCAAGATCTGTTTGCCACAGCCCTTCGCCATTCGGCAGCAAATACCAGAACCTACCTGCAACCTAAGAAGACACAGAGACTAAAAATGTATTTTTTTGCATCAGAAATGTCTGGGAAGAGACCAGAAAAATAAAACCGTAGTTGAGTATTTGGAATTCTAAGAACACTTACTGCATTTTCAGGATGGAAGATGTAAGATGCAGGAGAATTATCCACTATAATAACTTTACTCAGCTCACGTCCCAGCCGACTCAGATCCTTCACGTAATTTCCTCGGTGGAAAACACAGGACTCTCTAAATAGCCTTGCCCTGAACACACCCCAGCGATCCAGTAAGTCGGCTACTGGGTCTGCATACTTAAAAATACAAGTCAGAAATCCAAAGTTAGCAATCTGCAGATAAGGCTAATTCACAGAAAGATGAAGGAAAACAAAATTTCAGACAAACTGCCTTTTCCTCATTTTCTTCCCCGTTCCTTCTTAAGTAATTTACATGTCTGCAAACCTGAAGTGATTAACAGGTAACACAAAAGTAGAATGCTTATCTTTCTGGAGAAAGCTAACTTGCACTCTATTGTTTTCTGTAATTTACTGATTAGGTTTTTGTCTTAGCGTTATCTTACAGTGACCCTTTTACACCCTGAAGTTGATGGATCCAGAGATCTCACCTAACA
Source organism: Heteronetta atricapilla (assembly GCA_011075105.1). NCBI lineage: Eukaryota > Metazoa > Chordata > Aves > Anseriformes > Anatidae > Heteronetta > Heteronetta atricapilla. Next base: position 4,986,107 of record CM021732.1, on the reverse strand, counting down.
TTACCATAAAACCAACGGACACTAGCAGAAAATCAATAGGAAGACATTTCCCCCAGCTGATTCATTTCCACGTGCCTCAGCGACAAACTGCAATTGCACACATCTCAGCTTGATGCAAGCTTCATTTTTTTTCCAAGCACTGACTATGGAATGGCTGGCTCAGTAAGAGTTAAAGTTATCAAACTGCATAATTGGCCTGTAAAAAATCAAAGATGGCATTAGACTAAATGCTCATGAACAATACTGGGAAGTTCTCAGAAAGACAGTATCTCAAATATGTACTGTTCCATACAGGAGATGATACTTAGGTGAGGCACAGGTTAGGATCCAACAACTGATATAAAATGTTCAAATAAATCAGAATGTGAAGTGACTGTGTACTTGAAAATGGTACTCAGGACTTATTTTCACAGGACAGGAGTTACTGTTTTCCTGCATTTTAAACAGAGAAGTAAAATTGATGCTGAAATCAGTCATCTCTTGACTCTGAAAACTGCTAGCCAGCTAGCTGCAGTACAAAACTGCTCTATTACTTAGGATTTTCATGATGTGACCAAACAGAACATGGCTAAGTGTGCAGGGAAGAATCCCCTAACAATAAGGCACCATGGTAGGTCAATAGGGTCCTGTCCCCTCCAACCAATCTCTATGGTGTATTGGTGTAAAAGCTTACGGTGCTAGAGTATGACTTAAAAATAATAAAAACAGCTTTATAAACAGGACACCACAAGCACCATACACTGAAAGAAATGAATTTTAGGTGTCTACTACTGTAATGTCTACCACAAAACTACCTACGAGGTACTACCGCTACCAGAGGGCACAAAATATTCGTGTTGATGTTTCAGGCTTTCCAAAACGTCTCATTTCCTAACCCCGGATTGCAATTGCACCTTGACAGGACCACAACACGTTCCAATTTGTTCACACGCAACAAATTTGAGCCACCGGTTGATCGTGTAGATAAGAGTTAAATACGGTGTATTTTATTTCATGCCCAGCTTTTAATATGCTGCTGTACTCGCACGCTATTTGTTCTAATTTCTGCCGATAACCATGGTAACTTGTAAGCCTTTCATATTGGCATTATGAGCAATGCATGGAGGCTACATTATGAGGCGAGCCCATATGTGATAGCGTTACCATGGGAACACTTACCCACACACTAGCAGACAAAGTACACACTGTCAGACAAAGAAGCAGAAAAGAAGGGGAAAAATTAAGATAGTACCAACTGCGGAAATAATTATCCATTAGAAAACCCAAGCAAAAGTCCACTGCCCAGCATTATATGGGTTACTGAGATGAAGAGGGTAACAAACCTTTGCTAGACTGGCTGTGAAGAGTACACATTCAAAGAGCTCTCCCATCCTCTGAAGAAACTCATCCACATGTGGTCGTTTCAATACATAAACCTGGAATGACAATGACTATTTAGGTCAAATGGTGTTGAAGGTAAAAGAGAAGAAAAAAAAAAAAAACACTGCTGTAATCCTAAACACTTGAAACAAAAGTTATCATGCAGGCGCTTCGAATGAAATGCTGAGAGAAAAAAAAAAAGAGCATATATGATAAAAGTAGACAGTCAATAATGAGAATTTGAATGCAAGGACTGCAAAGACCCATGCTGATTATGCAGTTGCGAATACTGTGCATCACCTGGAGTGATGCTTCCTGAAAAATCTCATTAAGGCACAGAGAGACAGTAGGGCTTTCCAAGAAATGAGGATGCAAACCTCTCAACCAACATGATTTTGGTGCTGGTGACATCAACCCAAAGAGCTTTACAGAAGAAATAAATCTGAAGAAACTTCTGTGACGATAGGAATTGCACAATAGGGAACTGTTTTTCTTCCTGTGGCTAATTCCTTCGTTTTCTGAATTCCAGGCGCTAAGCACCGTACCGCACTCGTGACACACAGCAGTCATTGGGCTCTGTGTGGAGGTATTCACCAGAAATCTTCACAGCACCACGCAGAACATCTGGCAAATGCAGCTTTCTAGATTCAGTGGAAAAGTCTCCATCTCCTACCCTGACCTTGCAGTAGGATGAATGCTCAGGATCTTGCTCCTCCAAACAGCTGGGTTTCAACGGCGCTAAGTTCCCGTTTTGCACCGACAAACATCCAGGCAGCCTGGCTGCCTACTGTCAACAACCTGATTAATTAGTATTAGAACCTCCTTGCTTGCTTTTCAGAGCGAGAGAGACAATTTGCACAAAATACTGAGATAAGGTAACTGTTGGTTAGAAAGCTTACAACCATCTACAACACGCTGGGAAGCTGAAGAGGGGAGTTTGCATGAAAAATATTTATCTATCTTGTTTGTGGTTAGATTAAAAGTTTGAGAGAAAACACTGGCAGCGTTTTATCTTCTCCGTTTGGCAAATAATCCCTAATATTGGAAATTTCAAATGGAAAGGTCTGGCATACACCTGAATTGCAAGCCCAATGCAATTTTAGGAATACTTTGTTTGATATTCAGGAGAACTAGATGAATTGCAGGTATTTTATGAGATTCATAGTAATAAAAAAGGCAAAAAACATAAGGCACACAGAGAAGAAGCCCGAAGGAGAAAAATATGGAAATGCCAGCTTGAACTTATGTGCAACAATTAAAGCCTCTAGCAAAAGCAAAAGAAGTTTTATAATAGAGATTTGAAATTTAAAAGCTAAATCTGAAAGCAAAGTTTTATTAAAAACATGTATGATGGAGCTGTACCTTAATGACTAAAGCAGAAATGTTAATTACTTTTCTACTTTGCTTTAAGTGGCCAATAGCTCATAGCATGAAGACTTGATTTGCTTTCTAAGGTATTTCTATTAACTAAACTTTAATTCTACCCCCTCAAATTCAAGTAGTACACTCAAACTTTGATGCAGACATGAATTTACAACCTAGACTTTAAGAAAAAAAAAAAAAACACAACCACAGTAGCACCCAACCTACCAGTTGTGACGTTTTACAAATTAAAAGTTAAAGAGATTTGATAGATGAGATTCAACGTTGCTCTTTCCGGATAATTACAGCAAAGGCTCCTGTATTTCACTAGGCATAAACCAAGTAATTTCCCTCTTATAACAGTGCAATTCAATCTTTGCTTGAACCTTACTACACAAAGTTGCTCTGTAGCATTTCCTTTCTAAATTATTTCTTCCAATTTTAGAAGATACGGGTAGAAAGCCAGCTGCAGTCACTCAGAGTTTGGGTGCTCAGACTTATCTGACTTTCCAGTTATAAGAGGAAAGATAGCAGGAAACGAGTTACTCATTAGCTCCACAGTTCATAATGAAGTTCTTTAATTTTTTAAGCTGAAACTGTATTCCTACACTTACTTCTGAGAGCAGAAAATGACACCCCAAAGTCTTAAAAGCATTCTGGGGTAGTAAGTGCTGAAACCCAGCATGAATTTCCCTTTTAAAAACTAGCATTTTCAGCCACAGCAAAGTCCCCTTTCCTCCCCACGGCCATGCCGGGGATGTATTCCCACTTGGCACATCAGCACAAACTCCCAGCCAAGGCTACGGACGTCGTGCTTGCGACACAACCCATCTCCTCCCCAACGTGAGCCTACGCGAAACCAACCTGGCAGCTATGGTCCGAGAGCTGCTCAACCACAGCCCTGTGGAAAGGGGAGAGCTTCTGAAAGCAAATATTTGGAAAATGTGCTCTTTTTGCAACTTGTAGGCCTCCTGTTGCTATGCGGTGGCAACTGGGCCGCGTGAGCTGTCGGCACGCGGCGTTTTTAGGTTGTGTCGTCGCCGTTCGGCCCTTTTTGGATCTCCTGAGCCGTCATGGAGCAATCCTCAGCCTCCTCTGCTTCGTTTTTCCTTGCTGTTTTGCCTGAAATGTTACCTACTGGACCCTGGCCAACAGATTTGCTCCTTATTTAAATGTCCCGATAGCTATAAATGCGGCCTTGTAAGCGGAGGCCTCACCATATTCCCCCCCGCCAAAGGCCCCAGCTCCCTCACCCCTCTCTTTTCAAACAGCGCTGTTTTTCCTTCCAGAACAACATTTCTTAATAACATGGCTGGATATTGCCCCTGAAATCACTTTGAGATTTCCTACTTAGATCCTGCAAGCGTCCTCGTATCCTGGGCTACAAAATCTCTTTGGTTTATTTCACATAAAAAGCTTTCTTCAACCAACAGTGCAGCTCTTTTCTCCTCTTCCTCCTCGTTTGGAATTTTTTCCCTTCACTTTGTTAGCGGCTGGACTTGAATCTCAATGCCGCATGGTTATTTGTGGCTTGGCTTTTTCCTCTGCTGCCTGATGTCTTCAGTTTAAGTCTCTAGACTAACTGGCTCCTGGCATTTTTCTGAGATTTATATACTGTCTTCAGGGTATTAAAAAGAAACCTTCATTTTTTTTCTGTACTGCACACTCTCTAATATCTTCCTTATCACAGCAAGAATTAGCAGAATACAGTCATTTTTCATGAACCTTACTGTTAAAATGCTAAGGCACGAATCAGGCACTAGGCATGTTTTCACAGGATTCTGCATTTACAGCTGCTAATGGCAGAACACAAGCAATTATCTTGAATTGTTTTCAAGAGTGTGGTATTTCCACGTACAGTTTTTATACCTCAAAGCAGTCTTAGCCTAAAAAGATGTAGTATTTGTAAACCAAAAGAGAAACCCAGCTTAATTTCAATCAATTAAACAGGTCAGAAAGAATTGCCTTGCGAAACCGACTTCAGAATAACACCATTTTCAAGTAATGACAAAGAAATCAGCTCATGACATCTCGAGCTTCCATAATCTCCTATGTCTTGGGCTAGGTGCATCTTCTTTGCAGCGAAGAGAACACAACATGCAGGGTCCTGAGCCTTGTCTTTGTGGTCCATCCTGCCGTGACTGCCTCCCAGTGCAAGTAACCAAGAATAGGCCAGCAGGAATGGATACAGCCTATCCTGGATTACTTGAACCAGGTGACAGCCAATTAAGGAATTGTTGTCCTTTATAGAAAAAAAGTTCGTTATATGAACAGCATTTTCCCCCCACCATTAAAAAACAGTTTGTACGTTACATTCGAAGCAGACTTATTAAACATCTCTTTAGCTTTATGTAACTAATAATAAGCAATTATTTATTCAATATAAGAAAATGACTTAAAATATAGTTTTAATCTATTCATAAGCAAATGACATTCAGGAACAAAATTCCAAATAACACCAAATCAAACTCATCCTGGCTGCTCTCCTTACTTGTGGCATTGAGAGGCACAAAGGCATGGCAAAGTCCATTTGAACTAATGGCTTTGCACTTGTTCAATGGGAAGCACTTTCCAGGAGAGAAGACATTTTCTTGCAGAAGATATGTCAGTACCAAACAGGTTGAACGTCTTTTCTCCAACCACTGCTTTCATCCTCTATAAACATCCTTTAAAGAGCACCTTCAGTCGCAGCACATTTCCCTGGACTACCCACAGCTTCTCCCTTATAATTTGGCAGAACACTGGACCAGCTCTGATTTCCTTTTATTCAGAGAACCGGAATTTAATTAAAGAACTTGCCAAAGTAGTGTCAGTTTGCATTAACTGTGCTTTTTTATCTGTGCTGTGATTTCCAACACAAAGTGGGGAATTCATCTCCAGTAACACGAGCTGCCTTGTGGACAGGCACAACCTCTGCAGGCATCTGAACACCTCTAACATAAGGAATGAGAGGTGCCACACAAGTTATTTCCTCGCAAAATAAAATGGTAAATCCTTTCTAACAGATGATGTAAATCCGGCTAGATTTAGAAGGATGGGAGAGGGCCATGAGGTGTTCAGAAAAGCTGTTTTTTGATTGAGGAAAGCTGGTTTACCCAAGCACCCTTTAAGATGATGATCCAACAATCCTTTTTGTAGAAGAACAAGAGCCTCTCTCACCTTTGGATTATAAAGGAAATACGGGAGAATAACTCCCCAAATTAAGGGCAGCCTTTTTTCAACACCTCTGCTGCGGAACAACAACAAAAAATTACAACACTTACCATGAACAAAACTCATTAGATAAGGCAGCCTCAAACCTCTTACAAGTGTACAGCAATACTCAGGCAAACACGAGTTCACCATGTAAAAAGTAACTTGTATTTTATGAGATCTGAGGAAAACCCAATTTCTTTCCAAATGGGTACTTCTGAAAAATTGCTCCCCATTTGTCTTCCATGGGGTTCTGTCTAAGGAAGGGTTCAAGTACACCAGCACTCGGTCAGACACTGTGCTACTGGTCCAGTCAGGGACATGTGCTGCTGATGGCTCAGTTCCGCATTTCACCCATCCCGGGGCATTTTAAATATTTAAGTATTTCTCTAATCTTTGAGTACATAAACTCTTTATGAAAATGGACAAGCATTAAATAGACAAATTCTGACAGATAATAAAAGTTGTTGGTATCGGTTCTGTTTATGCTCTAAGTGAATATAAAGATTAGAGGCTTGAAGTGGGAATGAGTTGTTAAAAACTCTACAGCCTGTGTTAATAAACATCAGACTAAGCCAGAATGTCTGCTTTTGCCCTTTAGATTATTACACTTTAAAAAAAAAAAAAAAAAAAAAAAAAAAGATTGCTAGATAGCAACACATTACTTTGCCTGCAGAGGTGATTACAAACACAGGAATCCAAGACTTTGCCTGCTCTGCATATTGTATAAATTAACTTTACTTCAAGGATCACAAATTCCTTACAATTAACTTCACTCTAACCACCCAGATTTGACTGAGATGTTTTACCTGTTTTAGAGATTTTGAATCTGCAGCACACAGGGATTAAGCAATTTCCTGAAAATTATGCAGAAAGTCTCAAGCGAGGCACATCTGAGACTGACTTCATTTGACCTGCTCCGTCCTCTGTCCTCTCCTTCCTCCCCTTCATGGTCAGGGTACGCACAAACCCACTCCCCTTGATGTGTTCCTCACTGCACCCCCCAGCTGAATATTTAAATTACAAGCAAACAGAAAAACAAACCAAAAAAGCCCAATCTTTTGTGGTTTTGTTTCGAAATATAAATGTCTAATATTGACAAGCTAGGCGATCACAGTCCTAAGTAACTCAAAATTGTTAGGCAATCTGTTTTATTCCCTTTCAAAACCACTCTAGAAAGCTTTAGGAGAAAAAATGTCTGTGTTACAGCACCAAACACATTTAAAGCCCAAATCAAATGAGGATAAACAGTATTGCAAAACAAACATCCCAGAAAATCACATACACATTTTAAACGTTCAGCTCTAGTACAGATTATAGGTTAAAGTACCTTAAATATTGATTTTTATTGCTACATAAAAGAGGCACAGTACAGAAGCTATCAGAGCAACTATCACTATTGACTGATATTCAGTAATCATTTTAAGACTGACAGTTACATAGATGGTTTTCATAACAGGAAATCAAACAAAATTATGAATTAACTTTATGATCTATCAATTCTTCCAAGCTAAGAATACTGATATATTTGTCTGAGTAAAAAATAATCCATATTAAAGACAACACTTCAGAAATCAAAGTATTTAAAATCTCCATTGAATCGCATCCAGCAAAGATTTGCAACTTAAACCTACAACAACAACAAAAAAAGCTGTTTCAAGCAATTTGAAACCTTCAGATAGCAGAAAGGCTCAACTTCACGGCAACTGGTGTGACCTGTCTCCAGCACGAACTTCAATGTCTGGCTGCTGAGGAAAACTTACCGTACTGTAAATTTATTTCAACTGAATAAAGACACCAAACTAAGGTACGTGAAGTGGACTGATTTTCAAATTACAGGCATTTTGCACTCACTGGAAACCATTTCACAGAGTATAAAGTAAAGTTCTTGAGGAACAAGAGATAAAAACTAGTCTTACTGCAAATTTGACAGGACATTTTAAAGATACTTAAGTTTATAAGGAGTCCTAAATCAGAGGAACCTAAATTACTTACAGGACAGAAATTGCCACAAAAATTTAAGAAATGTCTGCTCTCCTTTATACATTCTCAAAGTATTCGCTATTTGAACTACTAACAGACCTTCACATCTACTTCTGTCCATTTGCCTGTGGAGGGAATGCGGTATTCAGAGTAATCTCTTCTGGGCCTAGCAATGTTTGAAAACCCATCACGAGATCATTTCCCATTTGAAAATGTTTTACAATTAATTGACCAGGAGTTAAGTACTGAAGTCTTGAGAGAGATACTCTAGAGAATAGGAAAAGTGAAAATGGAAACTCGTGAGATTTCTACTCTGCTAGGAACCACATACCTGATCAAACATGAATGCTTGCCTGGATGATACCCTCCAGAGGGCAGCTTTTGTGTTTTTCAAAAAAACCCAAGTCATTTGGTGTAAAATAGCAAAGGGAGAAAGGTAACACTCCGTGACACCAAGGACAGTTTTGCTACCAAAGCAATGTGAACTGAACAACAGTGCTTACCTGATGTATGGTTCCATCAATCTCAACAGGAACGATGAAATCAGCATTGCTAATTGGCTAGAAGAGATGACAAGAAAAATCAATCAACTTTAAAAATGAAGTAATTACAGGGAAAATTTCAGAGGCATAAAATAAAAGTGCACTTAATTCTGGAGTTCGTAAGCATTACTGACTTCACAGATCCACTGTGTGTCTGTGTCCCTTGCACACAGAAGTCAAAACTCGTAGGCAGCTGTCTTCACCAGATATCGCGTTGCCATCCTCCCTCATATTTTTCAGCTTTATACAATGTAATAAAGTTCACTGCTCGAGTAACCCTCTCTACTTCTGAGCATGTGTACCAGGATAAACATCTATTTGGGTAACTCTTTCATCAAGTCTGCATGGATGATCACAAATTTGCCATTTGAAATTCCACATATTCTACTCTGGGTCATCAACTAGTAATTAATTTAAAATAAAGGCAGCAGTAAAAATGGAACCTAAATGATATATTTGAATCAGGAGCTACAGAAAGGAAAGACTTAAGTCATTTAGTTAAATGATTCTCAAGACGCGATACCTGAAAAACATGCTATACTAACCCAATTCATCATGCAAAACAGCATTTTAATCCTAAAGGAAGCGCAGGCACACCCTAGCCAAGTCCTAGAATCCATTTTTCTAGCTTGTTGGATACAACTCATTTCTTAAGACTTACTGTGAAAAACTGTCAGTCTAGGAAAATAACTTTGGAAGGCAGAAAAATGACCTTGTAGACAGTTTATGGGTACCCACTCAAATCTTGGCTAGGCAGTGGTGGTACCTGGGGAACACACAGTTGACATTTGCTAGTTTAAATGGACATCAAACTTGGGTAGAAACCTTTGGTGTGGCTCATGCATTATGTCTGGGACAAAAAAAATGATGTAAACATGCCTGGCTGAAGTCTGCACCAACTCCACGACCCACACCTTGGGAACAGCTGAGAGCCAAGCACACTTTGATAGGACTGAGTACCAGACAATATGCTTCAGAGGTAACAGCCTAAAATGAATGCCAGGAGTACGCTGGCTGGGAACCATGGCATTGCTAAGCTTACGCTGGAGAACAGCTTCATGCAGCTCTATCAGACCTTCCCACCTTGTTGTCTGGATCAACCAAAATACCCATCTGAAGTACCATGAAGGAACATGGCCCTGAAGAACTGGTGAGGCTAAAAAGAGCCTTCAAACCGATCTGGGGCATTGAGAGGTGCCAAGGAAGCAGAAAAGCAGCCAAGACTGAGAAGCAAACTCACACATTGGTGAGCCTTAACAGATGCTCGGAGAAAAATGGAAGGAAAGAGAATCCTGCAGCATTAAGCTGCAAACAGCCCTTTGATGCCCTTTCAAAAGGAGATTTTAATTCCACTGTCGAACAACTTTCCTGTGAGGTCAGCAAAATAGCTGGAATCATTTATACCAAGAGCAAGACCCACCCTCAGTAAAGCAGTACCGTGGAAGCTCGTCTGCTCCGACTGCTGCAAGCGCTGTGTCAGACAGCAATAGAGAAGTTACCCTGAATATGGTCCTACTGATAAACCACTATCAGCAACCAAACCTCCAATGCTGGACAACTCAATCCTTCTGATGCCTGCTGCACTAGCAGGGGCTAAAGAGTTCCTCAAATACCTGTAGCTACAACCTAGACTGTTCTTTAGCTTCCACCAAGCAAATATCAAGATATACCCACCTTTCTGCCTCTGAAAAATAGAAGAAAAGCTCCAACTGTTACCTGCATGGAGTCTCTCAGCCAGAAAAGACACTATATTCCTCTGCAGTATCTCTAACAGCAAGAGAACAGGTACTTAAAAATGTTCTGAAGCTTCACCTTAAAAGAAACCCAAATGAACTTCCAATAAGACCCAGCCACCAAAGTTTTCAAGTGGTTGCCAGCTCTGTGCATACTTTGAAGAGACTTGCAGGCACTTGCATGATTTCTATATGCATGACTCCCTGAAGCAAGATAAATCCCTGTACCAGCAGAGAGAGAGTAGGTCACTGCAAGCTGCAAAGGTTTGGAAGCCCACCGATAAAAACAAGGCTGTCACTGACCTTTCCTACCAAAGGGACCAGCAGCTACCAACCAGATGTCAGAGAAAAGCATGTCTTGTTTAGACAACTCAGTTTTTACCAACAAACAAGCCTCCCCCTCAAGACTTTGTAATGCTAACCAAACTACTCTTAACTAAGTATTTGCTTCCCCCACTTGTATTTGAGGTACTACATAGCTGCGTTGTTGGCACAAGAGATAAGGAAGAGAGCATGGACTGGGGTTCTGAGCTTCACCATGATGGGAAGACAGAGCAAAGCCTGCAAGAGTTTGCTGGCTAAGGGCTTCTGGGGTGGCCCACATGAAGCACGTACACGTCCCAAGTGGGAACTGCACAGACAGACCGCGAAAGAAGACAATGCATTTTCATTTAAAACTCTTTGCTTCAGTTAAAACTGTCTTCGTTTAATGAAAAGCTTCAGAGTTTTAAACATGTTCTACAGAAACGTTTCACAGCCAGTTTTGAATACAGCTACATTCCAGACTTGCATGTGGTTTAATTCATTTTATACAAGACAATGTTTACATCTTCTTGATTTAATAATTTATGATTTTTGCTTCTATTATTGTTTTATGATGGGAATGATAACTGTAATGTCTATCTATTCCTTTTTTACTCCTGCCAAAGCACCCCAAACTTTATTCCTTTAATACGCATTTAACATAAAAGACTAATATCTCTTAAAGCTTCAAATATGCAGGGGCATAAAAAGATGAGAATTACCCTCCTTCAGATGTTGCTGCTTTCATAAAAGGAGTACTTTAAATACCCTGCATCTCTGGTTGTGTTAAAAAAAAAAAAAAACACACACACAAAAAACCAATTATCTGCATTTGAAATATGAAGCCTATTTCATAACAGAATTATGAATTCTAAAACATGTGTTTTAAATAAAGCTTTTTGTACTGAAAATCACAAATTTATGTATGCTCTCATAGCTTTTAAGTAGGGACCTGCCTGGGTAAAGCAGACACATTTTAGTGAAAAACATCTACAAGAAACTGCACAATTATTCAGGCAGAGCAGTGTGCATATAGGTGTCCAAAGCCCTGGTCTTCTGGAAATCCAGCAGATTTTTGATGACCACAATGGCCTCATTTCAGTATCCCTTATGAAACAAAATCCAAACAGCACCACAGAAGCACACTGGACAGAGTGCCAGACACTGAACTACTCCAGCTGTTTCCTTCAGCATTTACTTTTCTCTTAAATACTCCCATCATGGTGCTTCATGTTAAGATAACGTGATGATAGCCCTAAGACTCTAACACTACAGAAATTCTAATATTTGGCCAACATTATTTACCTCACAGAAAAAAAAACAGTTTCTTTTCCTACAGAAAACACTGAACAGTGTTCAAGCAGAAAAATCTTTTGACTTTTTTCTTAAACATCTATTTAACATCTTTTAAATGCCCATTAAATATCAAAACATGAATAAATGGGATGATTAAATTTGAAAATGAGCCCACTGAGCAAGCACTCTGCAATAAAGGCAAACCTCAGTCCTACAAGAAAGGATTTACAATATGTCAACCATTAAACATGTATTTCTTTAAATTGTTAAAAAAATTATTAACCACCTAAATGGAAGCTCATTTTCTTTCAAGAACCAGAAAATCACAGCACAGTTACCCACAGCATACAGAAAACAGACTCCTAGTTTTACAATTCAGATAAAAATAATGAAGTATTAGACTTAGTATTATGTAAATTTAGACTTTTACATTGAGCTTTCCCTTCCTATTTTTGACTCTCACTTAATTAGGAAGGCATGGTCCCTCCCTTCCCTATCCAGCTGTGATTCTAATCTCCCTGAAAAATTTTGAAGTACGACTTCAGTCTGGGTACAGCAGACAGGGAGCTGGCACTGATGTTAAGAGGCCCCTGCACACCACCGCAAATTGGCATATACCATTAGGCACAATAAAGAAAGAGAAAAATTTGAGTTTCAGTTGGAAGCACAGGAATATTTGTTCTAGTATCTCCATATAAGGTCTTCTTTAAGTCAACAAAGACAGAGCGTTGCCAAATTTTAACCACAACATGAATTACGGTTTGCATATTTAAATGCTGGCAACTAACTACTGCAGGATTAAAATGCTGGATTTTTGCTAGCAGTGAAAAATGGAGTGCCACCAAAACTACGAGACTGAATTTAATGCTAACTCTAGCTTGCTGCTAGTAAGGAAAAATACTACTGATTCTTAAAAATTCTCCAGTATCAAAGTATAAACCCACTCCTTTTATAATGTCTGACATTTAATAATCAGAAATACTACCAGTACTCTGAGCCAATTCAGGTTATTATTTGGGTATTGCTGAATTCTGCGATTCTAACTTTAGACCTACTTAAACAATAGAAAAATACCACTACTTCCACCCCATGCTGAATTGTGAAGGGTTATACAAGTTGCTTCACAAGATGACTGACTCATCAGCAACAGCTACGTGCTATTTGCTTTCCTGCTGTGAAAGCTGAATACTTAAACCCAGTTACTATGACCAGAACAGCAGTCTGCCATTTGCTTACCCCACGATCCACGATACAATCTTCTTCAGTACTGGAGCACAGCAGTCACCGGTGCCCACAACCTACTAGTTTAAGCTCTATCTACCCAGCATAGAGCTGAATTTCTACACCTTCCATGCTCCATGACGAACTATTGCATCACTTAAACATCAAAAACAAAAATGTATTGTCAGAGCAACAAGTTCTGTACCTGTTCGATGCTGGTCCTTGTCGGGATTGTTACAGTCTAAAGCTACAAAGCTAGTGACCATTCAGAGCCTTGTTTCAGTCTCAGGATCGAAAAATAGCAGTGTCTGTGGTACTCCCCTTAAAAGTAAGTTAGGATGAATAATCATAGAAGGAACAATGAGAACTACCAGGCGTCCTGGGAGAGCCTGCAAGACCAGTTAATGTGCTAAGAGGCTTAACAGCTCCTACAGCACTCCCTGGCAGAGGCAAGGTGCAAGAGATCACTTTCAAATGTACTCACCTTAAATGAACTGTGCACTAAAGTTTCATCTAAATCAATGACCACACACTTCTTCCCATAGTCTGATGCTGTCAGTTCTGGCAGGAGGTATTTAGCTGGTGGCTAAAAAAAAGAGGAAGACAACAAAAAAATGTAAAACCTCTATTGAAGGGGCACTCTTCTGCCAACATTACTCTTCCAGTAGTCACTCACTGGGAACTGAAATACGTGATTCAAAGTTGAATGTATTTCTGGGCTCGCTGCAAGGACACATATGGAAATCAATGGCTCATGCAATGCAGATACAGATTTTTTTCTATTTTCTAAAATGTTTAGAATGTTTTCCAAAGCATTTGAGATGAAAATGGTAAGACACCATTGCTAATTAAAAACAACAGTGAAAAATCGGATATTTGATCCAACAACATCTTTTCCCAGTGGCCCTCTTTCCAATGCCTCAGTTTTAGTCGCTGCTGTTACCATCCTGCTGCATCAGTGCTATTTCTGGCCATGTCACGTTGATGGACATTTACACAAATTCTGGTGGCCATGAAAAACACTGAAGTGGAGAAGCCATCCCGAAGGAAGACAGCACCACTGATTTTATCTTTCAGAACTCATCTCCACTCTAATTTTTACCACTTACGAGGGTGCTGACCAAAACCTTGGATAGCATTCAGAATCAAGGTGTTAAACCTGAAGTGACAAAAGCTCTCCTAAACCCAAGCAACATAGTGCCCTTACAAAAATGGTACCAATTACATAAAGGAATAATTGACTTTTTTTCCCCCCTGAAATCAGTGCAGTTGCAGTCTTCTGATCGTTCAACCTCCAATTGAACATCCCAATCTGCAGCAGACTTGCATTATTTTAGAATTTTGCACTGATTAGTTCATGAAAGAACAGACATGGAGAGAGCTCTTCCATTTGGAGCTGAACTACTGCTGGCTTAAAGAGGTCTTTTTTGATGAAGGAAAAGGACTAGTTTTATAGAAAAGCATCAATAGGGAGAAACTCGAGACTGAGAGGAAATTAAATCAATTAAAAATATAAAAAATTGGATACAGAACTCTAACTTCATTCTCTTGCCATCTCTCTATCTGTTCTATTCAGATGACGTTGCTCTGGTAAGGATGCATCCACCCTGTGCTTTGTTCCTTCTGCATACAATAGCCTTTTGTAAAGGTGTTTTCAGAGACCTGAGGTCACCATTTGGCAGAGAGCTGTGTGACAACAGATGAGTAAGATACCCACTGAGCACATCGCAGCAGCAAGCAGATTCTCCCTTAATCACCGATTTATTTCGGATGCTGTCTCAAATTGATAGATACTGGCCAGCAATGCCTAGCAAGGTCTTGTTTAAATGAAGTAGCTAACAAATGAGACTCTGGACTGAGACGGAGGAGTCCTTAGCTAAATAAAGTATAAGTTACTAGGCAATTTATAGGAAGGCTCACTGAAACTGATTTAGCTCCTTACAATTAACATCACTTTCTGGAGCTAAGAAAACAGAAGCTGCCTTGCTTACAAGAACCACTTGTCTTAATACATTTCCTCTCAGCACACATCTAACAGTGACCTTTAAGAAAAAAACACTGCTGTTTAATGCCTGTAAAGTGTGCATCCATCACAGTGATCTAATGGGACCAAAATTTCCACAACACCCTTTCTAGGATATAGAGTCCCATGTATACATTACTTCCACAACTGCCTGAGCTCCAGCTTTGCTTGCTTGCTCGGCAGCATGCTAGTGCAGTAGGCCAGGACCAGTTCTAAAGAATCCAGGTTTTTCACTCCTACTTCAAAACCTTGAAGGCATTCCACCTACATTTTTCATTGTAGGAAGCATCCAGGCTTACAATCTAAATAGACTAAAAGCTTATCAGAAGAAAATCACATCCACTTAAAGACAATCTTCTTCAGAATCCATGCTTTGATACACGTTTCTTGCCTGTCTTTGAAGTGAAAAAGGCAGGGACATTCCCCAAAAAAACTTTTTTTTTTTTTTTTTTAAGAAAAAAAATGTTAAGAACAAAAAATAAACAGAATTGCTCCATTCATTTCTGTACTTTTAGGACTGTTAGTATCTAGTGCGAATTTTTGAGTGAAGTTAATCTGCATTATATACATATGGAGAATATATGGAAATAGGTTTTCTTTCATTTAAAAATATGTACATGAAAAATGTGAGCACCGTCAGGTCCCAGTTATCACTGTTCTTTATCCGGAATCTAATACAGCTGCCATCAGAGAAAGGATGAAAAACACCAGGGGCTACAAAGACTTTGGTGAGAGGCCCTGACATCCTTGCCTGCACGGGGAGGCACAGCCCAGTCCCCTCTTCCTCAGCCATCTCGAGGGCAGCAGCCAGGAGAGGAACAAGCTTACCTGAGGCAGATGCACAGGAATGCTTGTTACTGTGAGATTTTCTCTCCTTTTTCACTATTGCCTTAGGAGACAATGTGTGAATATCGACCTAACTCCATCTAAGAGGCCTACTCCTCCAGGATTGCCCTGGGGAAGGTCTCCCACCAGAGCAGGTTGTTTTGAATTCCATCTCATCCTGCTCCCAAAGACACATGGTCAACTGCTTGTGCATTTCAAGACACAAGAAATACAGTTTCCATTTCAAATCCTGCATCTCTTCTGCCTTCAAGCTTTAAAAACTGTTTTTCGACCTGGAAACTGTTCTGAAGCTGTGAGGCCTGCAAGTTGTGAGACCACAAAACATATGACGACTCTGGAGCAAAGATGACATTTTTAAGGCTTACAGGCCTTGTACGTAGAGTATCAATCCATTTGCTTTGCCATTTAAACCTTCTGATCTAAAAAAATTTCCGCGTTTTCCAGAGTAGCAGAGCTTTTATGCAGAAAATGGCATTACTCAATCCCCTCACTGATGGAGGCACATCTGAGAGAGCTGTAATTTCCAGATTTTCACTGTAGCTAATGGTGAAGAGATACTACAGACTGCCACAGAACTCAGTAGAAAAATACTCTGTGACATCTCAGTACTCTAAGTCCTAGCTTGGTCTTCAGTCCCAACAAAAACTAAATTGTATACAAGTTAAAGCGTTTAAACTCGTCAGTGTTTGGGATCAGGTCTCACAGCTGATCGGCTTAACCAACCTTGCAGTGAAATGACCGCTGCACTGTTTCAGTCCCATGCAAGTTGTATATTATTGCTTCAAGAGAAAAAAAAAAGTATGGAGGGGAGCAGAAAAACAGGAACTCTGGCTGGAAGAGTTGGTCAACACAAACCTCTCAAAAATTTACTCTACAAAGCAATCATAACCCTTCTTCTCTGCAGGCCCACATTTCCCATAAAAACAAATACCAGAATTTAGAAGTCCTTTCTCTTTGTACTCAAAATGTCATCTAGCCTATGTGCAGAACATTAATTTGCAGTTTAGGTTCCCTTCAGTTCTCTTTTGTTGTACTCTGCAGCTAACAGCTTCTCCCAGCAGGTAGGCACAGAACACTAATAGAGGGTAAGAGCTCCCCATTAAATCCTCGGTGCCAGGAGAAGCCAGCTACAGTTGTGAAGCAGGCAGTTCACAAATTTTCATCTAGAGAGGGGCAAAACAAGAAATGATCCAAATGTGGTCAAGGAAAAGCTGAAAACCAGATATCCCAATGTTAGGATTTAACTTCTGCAGGGATTCTGAAGACTGTTTTCAGTGCTGCTCCTTTGTACTGCAATTTTAAATACAGGGGAAAAAAATGAAAGGATACTTCCATCTTTTTTTAAGCAAATACACGTCTATTGCTTTGTGTTTTCATCTGCATTTTCGTTCAAAAGACATGAAAAGAATGAAATCTTCATTCAAAAGAATGAAAATGTGTGAAGTTGCTATGGGTTTACTTTGATATCTCTACTGCACTCTTTTCCAAACAAAGGAGAGAAAAGCCCAGGAAAGCACAGGCATCCTGAGCTACAGCCAACACATTTTGAAGTTGAATCTTCCACAAAAACCCTCGGATTACTATTCTGCTCATGTGTCAGCTGGTATTTTTTCCTAGTTTTGTGTTTATTTCACCCCTAAAAATAAACAATTTTGCAGTATTATAAAAAAAATAAATAAAAATCAGTTACAGTGCTGTTTAATTTATGCCTTATCTGGAAACAGTTTCATCATAAACAGAATAAAGTTCACCTTTTAAAAAAAAAACAAACACCAAAGTTGCACAGTTTCTGTTTTCTGAAGAACTGGAGTGGTTCCTGATTTGCTCTTATCTCTATCAATAACCAAGTGAAAATTCATACCTAAGTTTTATGTTTTTTACATGGAGTTTTATAAGTTATATAAAACATAAGTGTTTTATGTTTGTTTTAAATATAAGTTCAATTAATACAGCAAATGTTGGATTCAATTTTTTTGGATTCAAAGATATATTTCACCTATCAAAACTTCTTTGTTTTTTGCCCAAACAGGTGACCCCAGCAGAGTGGGAGACTTTACACGCACATGATAAAACTCTAGAAAACCTCTTATTTTGACTGGAGGCTTCAACTTGCAAGTTTAATGAGTAGAGAGCAGGCAGTGCTCTTTTCAGAGTCACTAAGGAATTCTCTAAACACTTGAAGTGATTACGTTTGCGATGAACCCTATAAAAAGTAAACGTCCAATTTAATTGCGACCAACCTCACTGTCCTTTTAAAGGATTTTCTCCTGGTATGTATAATGCACATAGCTCAAGCAGCCTATTTCTTACCCACGTCCTTGTGTAGCAGAGCATCAAGAACTTCTGCGTGCCTTGGTCTTGACCACAGATTTCAGAGCATCTCAGAGTGAACCTCTGGGCTTTGGTGCTTAGGACAAACAAGGTCTTGTAAGACCAACAAGAAGGACTGCTTTAATTTTGGACTACTTTTTTTTTCTTTTTTTTTTTTCTTTTTCCCCAAATACAATGTTAGCTTTGCTTCTCCTTTCCTTCCAGTTGCTCTACATACAGTGTGCTTCGGTCTTGACTTAGAAGCCAACGCAGTGCTGCTTGCTGGACCAGCTTTGAGAGTGAGAAGCTCCCCAGCGCCATTCCCTCGACATCCCCTTAGTGTCCTTCTGGGGAGCAGGCATCAAATGACCCAGGAGGAGAGGAACAAGTGCATTTAGGCACCTGCTCCCTGAGGGCCACCTGCCATGACTGCTAGGATAAGTTAACTTTACTACCTTCAGGTGCTGGTAATACAGTTCAGCAGAATTACATCTGAACCACAATAAAGAACAGAAAGAAATGAACCAGAAGCCCATTCTCAAATCCTTAATTTTCCTACCACCACGCTAGTGCAGCAGAACACTGCTCTACCATCACGAAGATGGTGTTCTAGCAAAGCTTCTGGTTTCGTGCCTGTATCTCACAAAGCTGCACTCACATTTGTAGTTTCAAAACTGTCTTTGGCATGAACTCTTACATTCACTCCTGGGTGATGTTGTATTCTAGCTCAGAGCACAGCCAGACCGTGTTTCACGTTCAAATGACTGCCAGTACAGGAGCTACCACGATCAGATTCTGGTGGCTACATATAAGTTATTAGAAATCGGTATTTTAATTTAGGAATTGGCTTCTTCCTAGACCTGAAGCTTTTTATTTTGAGACTTGCACATATGGAAGTTATGTATGTGTGGGAATACTCAGGGCTTTAGGGCTACCAAGTATCTCCAGAAAGAGGGTTGTGCCAGTAACTCCACACATAAGCAGTGGTGTGCTACTTCCTGGAAAACTCTTCAATAATGAAGTATTAAAAAAAAAAGGCAAAGGAGCTCAAAAAAGTACTTCCAGCTTTTAAAAGGCTTGAGTCTTTATCCACATAAAAACAAGTAGAAAAGGAGCAGCTTTTTGGCCAAAAATGGCTATCCGAAATTAAATTAAAAGTGTTCAGTTTGAAGAACTTGTTCTTTTATTTAGGTTTGAAAAATAATTCAAATGCCAAACAGCATTCCACGTTTAATCCAGGAAAGATAAGTAGGAATATGAGGGCCATAAAACAACAGCTGATAATGAGAGCATCATCTCCAACAAGCAGAGAAATACAGATATGGTCAGCGTACTCTGTTTTCCTAAAATGGCTTGTTTCAACACAAATTATGGAGCTTCTACCTCCGCTTTTCCAACTCAAATGTTTGGAAAAATAAGAGGAAGAGTTTTTTGTAAATACATTCCACTGAGTCACCTTTTGTCACTATTGAAATAAGCAGCTTCAATTGACAGACTACTGCACGCATTTTCTAAATGCTAAAAATTCAAATTTAACTGAGATGCAAGATGAAAACCATACAAAACCCAAACTCTTCTTTTAGTCCGTGTATAACATGTGCAGTTCAATTCATCTCTGAGTATACATCGCAGACAACACAAAATCCTTTTGTTAACATGCAACACAAAACAGACCTGTTAGACCGCAACATAAGATGACTCAAAGCAAAAGTTATGAAAATTATTAAAAGAAAAAGGGATAAAAATACATACACTTGGTATAGGCATGACCTGCATCTGGTCACCCTGGGGAAAAAGAAAAAAAATCACTGTAAGGGTAATGGCTTTTAAAGGGTAGAACAAAGGTCTGAAGCAGTAAATGTAGCACTCAAACATTTTAAACCAAAAGTTCAAAGTATTCAAGAAACCAGGGTAAAAAAAAAATAAAAACAGGATCTTGTATTTTAGTTGCTAAAATGATTGGTTAGTATATCGCTATTCATGATTTTTAGGAGACTGGACTGGTAAAACCCATGCTATGATTAAAAGAGATGATAATAAGAAAGTACCTGTATTTACTGTAACTTTTTCAGCTTTAAGGTCTACTAATGGGTATATCTGTCCCTTTTCACAGCAGCAGCAAGAGGCTCAGCCAGACCTCAGTAGCAGGGCAGAACCCCACTTCTTGAAATTAACCTCACTTGAGACGACGGCCTCAGAAAAAAAACATCATTTTCAATTAAACAACAGCAAAAAGGCCAAGATGGACAGATGGATGATGACAAAATCGATGAATCCCGCTTTCTTCAAGCCAGAAAGAGGCAGCACTACCAATGCTCTTCTCATAACCTTATTTGTTTCCAGTGTGCTTGGAAGCACTGGGAAAAAAAGCAAGATGACAGCTGGGACCTTGGCCAACTTGATGCGTTCTTCTCATCCAGCGACCTGACATCCTAAGGCAAAAGACACTTCCTTTTACAGCCTCCAAATCCAGAAAGGTTGATCGCAGGGTCACTGACTTAATATACAAGAGATGTGGGAAGCAGGAATTGTATCTTCTAATCACGCATCGCTCTCTCTCTCAAAGAGATTTGTTTTCTGGTGGGCACTGCTCATAAAAAAGAAGCTGACCAATTGTTGCATAGGTAGAAATGATTTTTTTTTTCTTTCTAATTACTTGGAAAGCAATGGTACCGACTACCAGAAGACTCTTTATCAAAAGGACTGCTTTCCACATTGAACGTCCTCTTCTTGCGCTCGCTTGTGTTGGAACCTCACAGTGTCGACAAACAAAAAGATGAATGAACGAATAAAAATAACACCATGTTATTTTTACGTACCTTTTATTGCTAAAATAGCAGATTTTTATTGACCTTTGACTAAATCCCAGAGAAGCTGCTGAAGCAGCTGAAGAACAGACACTAGGTGAACTATCAAAATGTTTCCTTCAGTAAAAAGCACCTTTTTTTTTTTTTTAAGGGCAAACAATAAGATTGGTTAATTCAATTTTTCCTCAAGATAATAGCAAAAGAAAAAAAAAACTGTAATTCAGCATATTGATATCCACAGAGTAGGATGTTCACTGAAGTTCACGTGCCGTTTGAGAAAGGAGTGAACGAGAATAGGTGCCAGCTGGATCAGCTGGCCTGGGATCAGACCGTTATCAAGGATATGGTTATGTAGGCAGAGCGCTGATTGTGAACCTGGGGGTGGTGGCTGTTTTTTCACTGTTAGACTGAAATACAACTGGGGCTTCTCTCCTGTCAACAGATAAAACAGTATGGGAGGTAGAGGCATACGGTAAGAGATTATCTTAATTGTGGGCACAAAAATAGCCGTGTATCACATCAGGTTTTCCCACAAACTCCCAGAGGCACTCATGGCCACGTATCTTGCTTTTTGTTTTGGCAATCTCATGAAACAAGAGCTGCACTCTACGGTGTTACTACAATCCTGCCTTCCATGAGAATCTAGAATCAAGTTGATAAAGCCCTTGAATCACTCTTTGCTGTATTTTTCTTGCAGAATTTATTTTATCGTAAAGTTCTTGAGGAGAACAATTGAATTCCCTAGGTGGAACCCTAGAAATACATATACAAAAATCAAAATGGTTATGCCGACACTTGGAAAAACAAGCAGAGAGATAGATGTAAGAGTCTGCTGGTAAAGTGTAAATGGCCATGAACAGACAAATGCTTTTTAAAAACAAAACTGCTGTGGGAAACTTTAAAAAATGTCCTGCCTCATTTCCTGATGCCTTGGAACAGGAAGGGAAGTAGGTCATAATGCTATCGTTTGAAATAGATGACAGATGACTGCATTTGCTGAAGTCTTTCATGAGTTTCTGATGCTGGTAATAGGACAAAGCTCTTGAAAAGCCAAAATTCCCTCATTGTGTAACTAAGATATCCAGAAACTGAATTGTCCAGCCACTGAAATCAGTGTTTTTCATGTCACGATACCTGCGGTGATAAATCTCACCCTTTCCCTGAGCCATGTAGTTTCAGTTTGAGATGCAGTGCTAAGGTAGCACAGGGGATCGATGACCATCAAGTGACAAAACTGGTATTTTGCCTGTTTGAGAACAGTCAGTCTGCAAAGACATGGAGATGTTTTGTTTTAAAGAACAAGCTATTCATAGAAGAAGCTGATCAAATGAACAATTCATCATATTGATTTCTTCAACCCAAGTTTATGCTAGGCTGTTGATAGTTAATATATTACCATTCTTAACCTATTTGAATCTTTCATTGACTTGGATCGTGGAGCTTTGTCTCTTAATATAGAAGACTTTTGGAAGGCAAAGTACAAGGTCCAAATGAAAAGGCAGAGAAACCAAATGTATCTGCGTGGAGATTTTCTTATTTTCTAAACAGATTCAAGCTGATGACGACCGGTGGAATCAGACAGTAGGAGTTTCCAGCTCTGATAGCAAGGGTTAAGCAGAAGAAAGAGTGCAGTTATTTTTATTTATCTCACTTCTTCCATACTGGGGAATGAGCCTGGTTCCACATCTGTTCAGCAAGCGTGCTGTTAGGTCTCCCCATCAAAGAGTCCACATGCATCTTGCTCCTCTACATCTTTTGGATGAAGGAGATATTACTTCAGATCTCAAGAACATGTTCCCTACAAGCTCTGTTTTTCTCACTCCGGCGCACCACATTCACGTGGGATAGAGAAGATCCTTTGCCCTGCACTTTCAAGTGTGTTATAAATAGCGATCCCTAAAGCAGAAGTGTCGGAGACATGACAATAGGTCATCAAAACAGTTTTCCAGCATCTCCTTGGAGATGGCAGCACCCCGCAGCAGAAAGCAGTGGGGAGAAAGAAGCCTAACGCTTGTAGTGGTGGTTGGGATGGCTGAGGTGGAAATTCAAGGACTTGACCTTTCTGGCTTCACTCCTGTAACAGGGAAAGCAGTAGGGGCAGCTGCTGCCCCCAGAATAAACTTTCTTCTAATTCCGTCTTCTTCCCCACTGAGAGCGGATCAAGACCTTCTCCCCTAATCCAGCCAGTATAAAAAAGCCCTTTCCTCATTCATGCTTCATCTTGCTGAACACGAGCCATGTGCCCGATCTGTATCCAACTGTGAAAGAAAAGCAGAGGTTACTGCAGTGGAACTGGGCTGTGGGAGAAATGGCCGAGTGCCGAGAGGCGCCAGAGCTCCTCAGCCACCAGGACTGAAAGGGAAGGGAAGAGAGCCTGTTTGCACTGAGCTTTACCCACTTTTCCCCGGTTCAATCTCTCCTTGAAGCCTGCAGATGCTTCAGAAGTCAGGTAACAAACTTGGCCAGAATAAAACTTACTCCAGCAGCGTGCCCAGAAATTACACATTTGAGTCAGACTGCTCGCTGCGGAACAGAAATTGAGATTGTTCAGAAGAAAACAAAAACCGCTGCCTCCCTCCCAACACTGCTGCCCCAAAAAAGCTGGCTGGAAGGTCTTGGCGAGCTGCCTGCTGCTGAGAAGGCAGGAAAAAATTAGCCAGGATTTCAGGAGGCTGAACATTGTGTGCTCCCAATGACACATCGGACTCGGCATCCGAGCTGCAGACAGGCCGATATACCCACTGTAACAGATAGTCCATCTCAGAGCTCATCTTATCTTTGGGCTGCATTAAAAAGCTGCCACGTTTTAAGGAAAACAAGCATACAATAGTTTCAGTAAATACAAGTTATTATTGAAAAATGTTGTATCGGAACTTTAGAGACAGAGTGGACCATTCACTTCCAGTATTAGAGTCACGCTTGGACAAGCAGCTGCTCTGTGAGTAGAGGTTTTGGAAAGTGAACTCAATGCTTAAAGAAGTTTTTGGGCTTTTTATTCTTTTCTAAAGTCAGTGCTGTGAAAGCCTCGTATTCCAAACCACGCTCAGTTTGGTGTTTCTTCCAATCCTACGAAGAAGTGACATGCCATTTTACTTGCCACACATAATCAAGTCACATTATTTGGTAAAACACTAAATGTAGCACTGATTTCAACTTCTTTTTTTTTCCTAACACAGCAAGAAAAAAATCTCAGCACAATTACTCAAAACAAAATCACACAACTCTGTTTCCAATTGCTTTATAAAGTAACTCTTTGCTGCTTCCCTTCCTTTACGACAGGTTAACATCAGAAGAATGGAGACTCCTAATTAGAAGGAAGTAAGCTTGTCACACCAAGTTAAAAATGTGCCAGAAGCAATGCAGAACACTGAATTTCTGTGAAACCAGCACAAGTTCTCTTGCTTTCTTTTCTTCCCCTCCAGTCTTTATCACCAGTTTCCATATAACGGTTCCGCTGAACAGTGAAGGTGAAGGAAAGAACATCCAGGCAATTTTATACTCTGGATTCTATGTAACATCATTGTGCAATGCCATTTTCCCAGTTTTGAAGGGAAAAGTTACACAGGAACCAAGTGCACCATGGTCAGAGTTCACCTGTGATGAATCAATAATTAATACAGTAATACAAGAGTGACAGCAGATGTCATGAAGTGACCATCTGAACAGCAGCCCAACAGAATTTAAACTCTTCTAACCTGGCAGGCAGATTAATGCAACAAGATCTTCAAACAATCAGCAGAAGAGTTTAAGTGGCGTGTTGTAAAGCTCTCCCTTCTTGAAAGCTTATCATTCTGTCCTTCTCAGATTCTTATTTCACTGATCTAGAAGCTGATGCCCATGCTGCATGTACTTTCCTCCAACTTAGACATCACCTCCAAATCTAGAGAAGATGCTCACTGTAACTCAATCAAACCCAAGCCTCCTGCACAGAACTAGACCACAGCTCTCCTGGTAGAAAGCATGGGCCTGACGAGTAAGAATATTCAAGTACATCCACTAATGCAGTTTTTCTGTCTTTAGAAGAATTTCCCTCTTACACTAACCATGTTAGCACTGAAAATAAAAGCAGCGTAGAAAAGAATATGAAGCTTATTAGCCTGCAGAACTGCATTTAAAATGAAAATGCTACAGAACCTTTCTGCACTCATTTAAAAACACCCCAGATCTTAGCTACACTTGTTTGTTTCTAAAGAGAACTGTTCATATCGGAGTATATTTCATGGTATCTGAAGAAACTGCACTTATCGGTAATTCTTTTTATCGTATTCATTGGACTTTTCTGCCCAATTAAGTTGTACTTTGGCGATTCTTTCAATTCACTGATTTGTGTTTTGGGCTCACACAAGGATTGCACAACTCCAAACGACTGACTAAGGTGAGGATGGAAACCTGTGTAAACACATGCAGTCACTCACTCAAGGTGTAATAAACATTTGGAAAGTAATTAAGTGTTTTATGAAATGTACTCTGAAAAATTTGGATTCCAGAATATTTTAACTATAATTTTCCAAAGAATTTTTTTATTTTTCTTCTTTAACTAAATTTTTCTTTCTCTCACTTTCTCTTATTTCATTTTTGCTGTTATTCTCACTTTTATCTCTTTTCATTCAACTGCATAGTGCAAAAGGAAGTTTCACTAGTTTTCCAGTTGGTTTCTTTTTCAGATGAACATGCTACACGATGCTTAGCTTTCCCTTCAGCCTCTCCAAGCTAGACTTCCCTCACTTCATCTTGGCTAGGAAAAAAGTTTTAAAATACATATGCATTTTTTCCTCTCGATCGAGAAATTTTCAGCGCACTTTTACCCTGCCAGTGTATTTCTGGTCTCTGATGCTTAATTTGCTTTTCTTTCCTCTTTTCCTCCATAGATCCTGTGTTCTCTCCTGTGCTTTACAGAATTCAAACATCAACACCAGAATTCAAAAAAAAACCCAAAGATATGGGCCAAGTAGGCAAGAAATCAGCTGCATCAAATATGAAAAATTAGTATGAAGAGCAGAAGGGTGAAAAGTTGGAAACTTCTTTATTTTTGTTATTATTCCTCATCATGGATACGTCTATTCTTGCAATCCCTTCAAGTCCTCAAAAATTGGAGGGGAAAGACTTTCCAGTTTTGAGTGTGAGAGTGCTGAAACACAACTCAGGACGGAAACAATGGCACTCCTGCGTTTGCACTGAACTGAAATCCATCAGCAACATAATGCAAATCTGCTCAGTATCATTGGATTGAAAGAGGACATCGAAAATTCTGTGTGTTGATTTTATGGTATGTCAAAGCAGTTTAATTGCTAGAACTTAATGAAAGTAATCTGCTGCTCTTAACACACAATGCTTTGAAGTGTTGAAAGTTTAAATTAAATTGGTTTCTTAGCTAAACAAAACTATTAACAACCTAGCCAAAAGAGCAAAAGCTGATACCTCTGGACTCAGCATGCATCAAATGCAGGTGAAGTGGTTGAAAAAAGTCAAAACAATTAACAGTTCTTCCCCTTTTTGGACTGTTGTTATGTCACTGGGAATGATTTCAGTTGACATTCAAAGCAGCTCCACTACGCTCTATTCAGAAAACCTTCCATCTTCCTTTATTCGTGAAAGAGAACCAAAGCTAGGAGACTACTCAGCATCTGGAGCATTATGAGAAATCTACATTTTTAGAATGCCTTATTCATGTTTTTAGGGTTATTTGCATATAAAATACATAGTGCCCATACCCTTCATGGAAAGTTAGTTTTAAATCGCAGCTGTATGAATGTTATTAGCAATTCATCACAAAAACATTCAGCTTCTGAGTAACTCTTTATGAGTTACCCATGAGGGAAACCTGTTGAGACGAGCTTTTAGAAGTTCATGGTTAAACCTTGGTTACAGAAGACCTTACACGACAGGTAAATAAGACAAAAGCCTGACCTTCTGAAGTCCTCCATTCTCCTCCACCAAAGGAGGAAGAGCACTGGTGCTGTTGGTAGATGGTGGTTCGACATTGTAGTCACGAAAGCAGCAGAATAAGGTGCTAAAGATACTTCGACTCCTTTGCTTCTTCAAGCTGATATTACACTGGGACACTAGGAGAAAAAAACAAACAACAACAGAGAAATAAATTCATGTAACAGACCTATTTTTCCAGACACACAACAACTAAATTTAAGATTGGTTATTACCCAACAAGTTCTTCTTATCTTAAGATAAGCCCAGAGAAGTTTTCCATCATGTTGAGACCCCCTCCTTCTATTTCAATGCACTCTTTGCTCGTCAAAGTTGCGCACAGGTAGCGTGTTACTAACAACCGGGATCTCTGCAGAATCACAGGTTTTGTCATATTGACAAAAACAAGTCCTGGGAGCTGCAGGATCTGGGTGGGAGGGTGTCGCTGAGCGAGAAGAAAGGCCAGAACTCCTGTTTGACTAGCTTATGGCTCTACCAGGGTTAACAAAAATAATAAAGAAAAAAACAATGGGTAAAACAAGAAGTTACACACAGCTCAAGGAAAGCAGGAGTAGCATTTTTCAAGACCAGAAGTCGTAGAAAAGGGTCACGTTGCAGAAAATGAAATACACACAAGACATCCAGCAATTCCCCTAATATTAAATCAGACCTCAAACAAAACATTAAAATAAATAAAAAAGCAGTTCCTAAAAGGCTTTAGAGCATTTTAGTAATACCCAATTTGCTCATCAAATATTTGATGATCTGTTGTTAGCTGGAAGTTCTCATTTGCCGCGTTGCAGTGCAATACCCGCTGGATTCGGCATCCAGGTGTGGGTGCCACTTTGATCTTGCACCTCCACGAGGCCCTTCTTTGATGTTCGGCTACACCACACCGCATCACACGGTCACACAACGAGAGACGGCCACGCCACGGCCACCTTACAAAGTAGTTAGTAAGACGGAAGGGTTAGGTAGTTACGAACTACCTCCCTTCCCAGCACCGGCCGCGACAACGCCGCACAAACCCAAACGCTCCTGGGACAGGCGCTCCCATCACCTGCCCCGAGCCGGCTGGGACCAGCTCACCCTTGCCATTAAGCAGAGAAATCCCTGAGCCTATCAGGATTAATTGCTTCATTTTTAGAGTCTCTGAATGATTTCATTTAAAATATATGCAAGCAAGCCTGAACAAGTTATTTTTTGTTTCTATTCCCAGCTACGCATCTAAAGCTGGATGAAGAGACTGCGAAAGCAAACAACCCAGCCTTCTTCACGGGTAGCACGTGAGCGTGTCCATTTCAGCTTGCCAGAGGATGACGACGTGTGTTTAATTTGCTCCTGCTGATCACGCCGTGAGAGTGAGCTCAGGAAAGGAAAACCCAGTTATGGTTTTAGATCTTCACCGAGTCCTCCAACCAAAACGTGACCGTGGAAGAAACCTTGAAAAGGTATATAAAATGTAAGATATATATAAATATAAATATAAAATATAGTTTATTTATCTTGGAAGAAACACAACACCACTCACCCCAAAGTGAGAGGCGGACACCCTTAGGAAGTCCCTTACGAAGATGCATCCATACCTAACTCCCTACCTTGCCTCCTCTGTCGAATTAAGAGGGAACCACCACATCCACCTCCTTCCCTCCTGATACTACAAAGAGCTCAAGGGCAATCAAGGCCGAGGCAACTGGCAACGTGTCTACATACAAGAAGAAAATTTCTGCAGGAGTTTTGCACGGAGCGGAGAAACCCGCCTGGAGGAACCACGGTGGGCTGGAGGCAGGAGGGGTGCGGGTGCGTGGACGAAGAAGCATCACCAGGCAGATTTTGAGCGAACTTCCACACCAGTTTCATGTCTGTGTTCCCAAAAGTATATGGAAAAGTCAGCACAAGCTGGACATCAACAGTTTGTCTTCTCAAAATACCTCGGACACGTGGTCCCTGATGACAGAGATGTTCTGTTCTCCGTGTAGCGCGTATTTCTGTATTGGCTGACGTATTTTTGCCTTTGAGAGAGGCAGTGCTCGAGTTCAGCTACTTTCTGGAACTGTGCCCATATCAAACACTAAACAGGTTTTATAAACTTCCATCATTTAAAACATCTTGGATAACAGAATAAAGTTAGCAGAGGGCACAGCTGTGCGCACGCGCCTGTTTAAGGAAGTGTTTCACTGCTGCAAAGACACTCGTAAATTGAAGCCATTTTTCAGCTGATCTGAACACCGCTCTTCGGTACTCAAACAGAAAAAAACCATGCAAAGCTCCACCCATCTGCGATGTACCTACATGTTTCAGAAAAAGGCTTATTCTTATAGTGTCATGCTCTGTCTGCATCAAATCTGTGGAAACACGTCCACAAATCCCCGCGGACACCCAATGCAGCTCCGAGCGACTTTTTCAAACAGCACTCCAGAACATCTGTCCTGCAGGCATGAAGAAGTTTGTTGCAGTATCACCAAGGCAAGGAAAAACTCCTTGCTGACCTCAACCACTGAAACATGCTGATATTAGAACAGGGAGTAAAATGCTGCGCATCTCGTTACCTACAGCCAGTGCCGATGATGCCCCCAAATAATTTGTGCTTTGTTTACGCTTGCCCTCTCTACGAATACATACAGACCTGTGATGCACTGAGCTCTGTTTCACGGGAATAATTTTGATATCCCACAGCCGTGAGCCACTCTCACTTTCCCTTGCTTTCCTCTCATCTGTCCGTTCAGCCTTCACTTAAAAATATGTCAGCAATTAAACAAAGTGGAAAGCTTAGAACAGGAATGTTCTTACACAGCATTCGGTCTTCTCCCAGACTTCTTCAAGTACAAGAACGTAATATTGAATTTCATTCCGCAAACAATTTCTACGCACAAGAAGTCCTCCCGAAGCCAAGCCTGCGCTGTACAGTGAAGCCCAGCTGATATTCTGAGCTGGGACTGAAGTAGGTCTTCGGTGCAGAAAACCTCTCAGTGAGGTTAAGAAGAGGTTGGTGTTCAGCAGGAAAAACCAGTTACCAAACGCCCGCCTAAGGACGCTGCGGAACACTTCGGAGCTTTGTCTTCAGGGGTCACTGAACACAAGCAGCACGGAGAGATGAAATTTACCTCAACCACACCACGCCACAGTCCTCGAGTCTCATACGCTAAGGATCAGACCGTGGATGGCTGGGATGCACAAAGAGCAGCATTAAGAGGCTACAGGGCAAAATCCCAACTTTTCCAAGAGAAATTCTGCCCGCTGACAGCTACAGCATTCATCTGCAGCTGCAGCAACATGCACGTGGCAAGGGGATGCTGGAGCTGCCGGTGACCTCTGGGGATCCTTCGGGTCTGCAGCCAGCCTGTTGGTCGGGGACGAGCTGCTGTAGCATCCTCAAATTCCTAACTTAGGGCCTCAGATGGATTGCAGGTCAACTGGAACAGCATGACGCATCAGGGAGCAGCACTCCTACTTCTTCTGCAAGAGGCAATAAACAGAGGAAAGACTCGGAACAATATTCCAAAGTCTCAGACGAAAGCTACTGATTTGTCCCAATTGTTTAAGAATACTTATTTTCCTTGGTAAAATCATTTCAGAGCTGTACACTCACTTTTAATTCGTGAAATACTTGTCTTAGGAAAAAAGCTCCTTAACGCTGCTCGCTGTTCATAATAGAGGGGTGTTTCAAATAGGTCTTCGCACTAATTTTGATGTTATTTTTCAAGATACATATTTAAACCCACTGGTCTAAAGGTCCTGCTATGATTTAAGGAAGGGTGACTTTGGATGCTATATGGCACGGAAGCGTTTAAGCAGTGTGACACGTACTGTTAACATACCCAGGCAGTGTGCACGGAGAAAAGTTTTGCAATCTATCTCATTTCAAGCGACTACACGGCTCTTTGTGAGGTGCGATGCCGCCTCCTTCCCCAGTTGTGCTCCACCAAACCGAATGCTCATTCGCATTTTCAAAGAGCTGACAGTCCATCTGGGTAAGAACCATAACCCTGAAAACGTGAAGAAGCATGAAAATCGAACCCCTGGAGGCCAGCTGATGTTAAAGAGAAGAGGCAAACAGCAAAAGATGTAACCAGCACGAGCAGAGAGTCCGCAGGTAAGCCCAGGCAGTGAAGATGAGTGCTGCGTGCTGAATTCTCCAGCGGCCACGCTGAAGCAGCACCAGCTCCTTGTCGGCAGAACCAACAGCTACCTGCAGCACAGTGGGAGATGAAACACCACCAGTCGGGAGCCATGCCTTCCCTTAACAGCAGCCCAGGGGGGCTGTGACTTCCCTACCTAAAAGACATCGACCGTGTACCTAACTGTTCTCAACAAGTTCCTTTTCATAGCTCTGTCTCATCACTTTTGAGCTTGCACCAACTTCTAGAGCCAGAAGTATCCCGTGGCAAGGAGGCTGTTCCTTAACCCTGCTTGTTTCCCATCCTGGTACCTGCTCCAGTTCATATTTCAGAACTGCATGCAGTGCCCAGGATGAAAGGAGAGTGCACCATGAATTGACACACCAAGCCAAAGCTTTGTGGTACTCTTCCAGTAATTCCTAACATCGTACATCCTACCTGTGTATTTGACTACAACTGAGAATTGGGCTAGTGTGATTTTTCAGAAGATCCTATTAACACCAAGATCTCTTCATTAATAGAAGCTTCAGACACCGCTGTAAATACAAGGCAAGAAGTCTCATCTCTTCTGATGCAGAAAAACTCACGTGTACCTACCCCTAGAAGACGTCAGAGACGTCAGCAGCACAGGACTACGCACACACCACACTTTGCAGAGGGCTGTAAATGGGAGCATGGCTCTTGCTGCTGGAAACGAGGTCTCTCTGGTGCAGATCTGCACTTTCAAAGCGGAGAAATGTCTCACCTGCAATGCCCAGACCTGCAAAACCCCCTGCCCTCACCCTTACGAAAAGCTCCCTGCTCCCAGCCTGGGCACTGCACGCTGCTTGCAGGTAAGCTCGATCCTGAATTGCCCACAAGCTGCTGGAAGTCATGCGTGGTCTGAACAAGTGTGCTTCTCGAGGTCTTCCGGCAAGTCCCAGTGAACCCACAGCTTTACTAACCATGCGGAGGGCTTCAAGGAAACCTGAAGGGAAGTCTTACAATAAATTCCTCCAACCATGTAAGCCGAAATTGAAGACACACAAGCATGCTGGGTGGCTATACAAGAACTGGAAGAAAAACATTAGACAACTGGCATAGTAGAGAATAACACAAGAGCAGGCTCATAGAAGAAATCCACACCACCTCTGCAAACCTCCTATGACCCAAGGTACCCTTTGGAGACAGAGCCATTACGCTTTTGCTCTCCAAACCCAATCCCAACAGCAACAGGAGTTGCATGGTAAGGAAAATGCACTCCATTCTTAAAAAAAAAGTTCAGTCCAAGGCTTCTCCCATCAAATTTCAAGGCGGTCGTGTGAAATAAGAGTTGATTTATGCTTTGAAAGTCGCTATCAAAATACAATTAAACCGAAAACCAGGTTGCTGGGCAGCCTTTGTGCGCGAAAGCCCTGCCTGCTCCGGAGAGGCACCGCGGGCAGCCTGGCGAGCTGCTGGCCCCGTCCGTCCCCCTGCAGCCTGCGAGGGATTTAATTACCTCCTCGATTTTCCTAATGAAGTGAATGCAACAGTCAGTCTTCCTGAAGATCATCAACCGGGTAATGAAGAGACTTTCGGGGCGTTTACAGCCGAACTGGCTAAATGCAATAAAACGAACATCTGCGCATCAGCAGCGCTCCGCGAACGAGGCTGTTTATCACACAAAATGGAGAGATGCAAATAAGAATCAAGGGGTATTAAACAAAGCCTCCCTTCAAAAGAAAGCTTCTTCTAAATCTGCAGATGCCTGACTTCCCAACCTTCTTAACCGGATTTATTATACATTTTTATTTTTATAATATCTTGCAGGACTCAAGCTAGGAACAGTTGAGCAGCAGCAAACTGGTGGCTTTGTCCCAGCTCCAATGTTTGCATGGCGCTGAGCAGGACACACGTTCCTTTACAACACGTGACACAAAACCTGCACGCGATGCCCAGGCTGCCTTGGTTTTAAACACCGCTCAAAGATTATCACTGAAAGATTTCATTTTCCATGTGAGCCTGCCGAAAATACAGCAGTAACAGCACCGGCACATACCTGAAATAACCACCCACAACCGGTTTCACCTTCAAACAAGTAAAACCCAAGTAAATTGCTCTGTTTAGATTGGGTGTGATACACTCCAGAATTATTTTCATTGCAACTGAAGCTGGCAATCTCTCTCCCCACCCCCACACATAATTAAATAAACTTCAGCTTTTGTTTTTTTTCCCTTCAAAAACGTATCGCTTTGAAGGGAGGGATCCCAGGCTAGATTTGAGAAGATTTTTCTTCCACTAAACATTTAACTCCCCCCCAACCCCCAGCAAGCCTCCCACTTTAGGGAGGAGGAATTTTAAGAATAAATGAACAGTACTGCTTTATTAACCCATGCCGTGATGTTTTGGGAAGCAAGCCCCGAAGTTGCACCTGTAGGCTGAGATCAAACAGGTACACAAGAACCGCTGATCCCATTCAGAGAGGAGATATCTAACGGATAGCAGCTTGCTTTCCGTCCTTTGAAAGCCCCGTAAAATTACACTTTCAGGTACTACCTACCTAGGACAGAAGGAGAAAAAGCACCAGGATGAATGTTAACTCGAGACAGCTAAAGCTGCCTGAAGACAACAGCCCTCCACCTAACCAAGCAAAGCTTTGGAAACGTTTTGGTTGCAGCAACAAGACGACTTTTGCCTTACATCAATTATTAGCTACATTCCTCGAATGGGGGTGGATGAAATATCTCGCTTCCTAAGGGTCCAGAGCAGCGAAATTCAGAAGTCACCCTTTTAATCCACGACTCGGTGCTGTCTTCTCCGCGCAGTGCTGCCACGTGCCATCCGCTGCAGCTCCTCAAGGTTAAACACAGCAACTGGACAGCTCTGAATGACAAGGAGGGGAGAGGAACCATGACAAGGCTCAGAACAGCCCATAAAGCTGACAGCTTCCAAGGCAAATCTCCAAACTGTCAAACAGTTGGTGCGCTACAGCCTGTAGACTAGTTTGGTTGGATGTACATATTTATGATGTTATATCCTTTGTATCATGTATGTTAGCTGATCATCTCAGCCATGAATTAAAGATAAACGCCCATGCTGCCTTGCAGTGTTGCAAGCATTCAAAGAAAAAAAATATTAAAGGTGTTGCTACCAGGAAGTGCTAAATTAATCCCTCCGTCACAGCCCAGCTCCTCACCGTCATTCTGCTCCAAGGCTTTCAGAAGAGACCCACTGCTTTGGAGACATCCACGTTTAATAACGAAGCCAGCAAGTTAAAAGCTGTTTTAAAAAAAAAAACCTGCGGAAAACCTTACTTCACCTGCAGAACTACAGCGAAACAGCTCCAAGTTCACATTACGCAGGGCAGAGCGTGGCTGGCTCCTTCACTACCCTGCTGCCTGACAAGGTGACGGCTGCGCTGAGACCTCTTCCAACTTGGAGCATCAGCACGTGCGTGATGGAAGGACCAAGAAGCTGGTCTCCTTGTGTGCCAGGAAGGAACTCACACTCAGCACTTGCTCCTCTGTTGGTGCATTGCTTGCCACAGGAGCAGCCAGGAATGGAGGCTGGAGGAGAGGTTAGGAGCTGTCTGTCTTCAGGACCCCTCCAGCACAACAAGCCAGAGAGCTGCTGTGCCTCTGCCCCTCATGTAAACGTCTGGATGGTGTTGAAATAGGGCTGGATGTGGCCATACGGCCTTTCCGCGGTTCTCCTTTGAGCTAGAGAGGAGCCTGAGGAGCAAGGCTGGGCACCGTCCCGCCCCTGCATCCATCCACACGGCCCTGATGGGATCAAGAACAACGAACCGACCTGGGAACTGGCCCTGCACGCTCGCTCACTTTGCACCCAGGACTAAGCAGCTGCTGAGCACGCTGAGAAAGGCACTGCAAGGATCCAGAACAGCTTCACGTGGACAAATCGATGTGCATACTTCACACGTACAATGGACCTAAACCACTTCAAAACAATAATAAAAGGAAGAAACGCCGCTCATCCCCCTCGCACACAACCTACACGGCAAAGTTCAGTGTTCCTTGGCAGAAGTGACGGAGCTTGAACTGTTTTCCTCCTGCTAACACACGGTATTTCTCTTTTACCATCAGATTTGTGCAGTGCAGAAGCGATACTTCGGAGCGGCGTAAGGGCAAAGTAAAGGAGAGAGCACAACTAAAGCAGCAACAACTCCAGTGACAAAAGCTTTCTGCCATTTTAACTGGGTGGAAAACTGAAGCCATGTGAACTACACAGGAAGCATTTGGGAGATGTCCTCTGCTAGAAAATAAACAGCACTTTTTGCAGTGGCACGACGGAGCCTTCACATTCCGTTTTTTCTCTCTGCCACAGCGACCTACAAAGAGAATCAACACCCTCCGACCTGACACGTCTCACCACAGAGATCCAGTGTCAGAAACCCGCTCGCCGTAAAACTCGAGGCGTTTCAGGAGCCGCCTCGTTTTCTTCGCTGAGCGACCGAGGGCTTGAGCTCCGGTGCTGGAGCCGTGCCCGGCGCAGAGGGCTGCAGCAACAGGAAATACTGCGCGGTCTGGGCATGCATCGCATTCCTGTCCCGCCCCGAGCCAGCGGCCAACAAACAAACCTTTCTTCTAGTAAAAGGGGAGGGAAAGGAAGAAAAAAAAAAAAGCAGGCAGACTGCACAAAGTTCACTGGCAGATGTGGCCTGAGAATCCAAAAACGGCCTTTTTTTTTTTGCTGATAAAAAAGAATTCGATGCGCGCGCGGCGCTAGCGCAACGTCACGGCTTCGTGGAGCTGGATCAGCCGTGGGCTGGGAGCTTCGAGATGCAAAAGCTGCCGGGGTGAGCTTCTTCCAGGTGCTGCCAGCCAGCACTGCCTGCATGCACGCCGGAGGGTTTGCTTTAGGAAGGTTTTGCAAGTATTAGCAGCAGCTTGCAGTCGAGGTGCTGCAGTCGATCAAAATGGAGAGAATTGCATAGGATGAAAAGACTTATTTTTGCAAAATAAAAGCAAAATAAAAGGCGTTCTGGTTTATTTTCATGCTGTGTATAATGCGTGCAGTGCTACAGAACAAGTACTCAATGCTGAAGTTTGCCTGCAACCGAAAGCTAACAAACAGAATTAGTAACCAAACATATGTTCGTGCATCTCGGCTCCTTTGAATCGCTCCCAGGTTGGCCTCTTAGCTCCTGGAAGATATTTAATAATAATTTGTTAAATACTCGAGCAGGAAGGCAAAAGAGAAACAAACAAATGGAAAGGCGAGCAGCACACGGGGTCAAAATGGCAGCATCTCAGGGTTTGTTAGTCACGGCTGATACCCTCTGGCATCGGCGCAGGATTAGAGTCAGACCGGCAACGAAACAAATGTAAACAAGCATGTGTTTATAGAGCAGAAATATGTACAGCATCCCATCCGCTCGCCTTTGGACTGTGCTTACGTGTAACGTGGTGGGAAAGGCAGAGAGGAGTGCTGAGCAGCGAAAACACAGGAGCAGCAGCTACCTGCAAGCACGGGGCCGGCACCCGAGCCAAGCCAGACCCACCGGCAGCCTGCACCAAGCATCATCGCCTGGCACGGCCGGGGTGAAACCCATAATTCACTGAACCAAAGCTAACTCACACAGTGCTTAACCCCCCCCCCCCGCCAAGCTAGCCGCCTACCATACATATTTTATCCAAGCAATTAATTTTTCAAGTCCCAGTGTCACCCAATCCTAAAACTGGCCGCGGAATGAATATTGCTGGGCACTGCACCTCTGAGCTGCTCGTTTCCTTATCGCGTTCCTTCAGCTTAATAAAAACAGATGGTTTTTTTCCCCTCCCACGGCCAAATTCACAACCTGAGGTTTGGCCCTGGAAATTAAACTGAGTTTCCTTCTGCCACGCTGCTAAAGGGCCCACTCAGACACAGGTTACGGGTTCGGCACCCTTTTTGACTTAAATATCAGCCAAGTGATTTGCCGAACCCAAACGTCGAAGAAATTCTTCGAGTCTCTTTCCCTTCAAAAATAACCCTAACACCTCCAACCAAACCCTTCCCAAAACCCCGCTCATCTGATGGAACAAACTTCATTTCCTTTTGCTAAATATAGCAGTGATGTTCCCGTAGAGACAGCCACATTTCCCGCCGCACTTTTTGCAGCAAATGCTTCAGAGAGACATCGAACCCGAAGTATTAGTCCGTATTTGCTAGCTTTCTCATCTCTTCCCCGAGAACAGCTCTTCGCTACGGGATTAATCTAGCGAACACACTGCTACGGGGTGCTCCCTTGCAGGAAGTTTTGTTTCTCCATTTCGCTTGATGAATTTTTCACTCGCTCCCTGGGGATGCTGTGGCACGGGCTGCAGTTCTCCTCCCTGCCAGAGGAATCGCTCGTCCCAAGCCTGCTCCCCAAAAGATCCACCTCTAACAGTAAAAAACCAAACTAGAACACACTTTTTTTGGTGTGTGTTGTCTTGGATGCCTGTTTCAAATTACCCTACTTACTGCTGTTCTGTGGACGTTGCGTGCAGACCTCGTAAAACAAGCTCTCTGCCAGAAAGCACACGATGCGAGCGGTGGTGTTCTGGTAACGTGCCTTATAGAACCAAGGCCACTGAAATCACACATTTCCCGAAAGAGACGGACTGCAATGGTCTAAGAAACAGGCACGATTGTATGAAAAGATGTACCATCTTTCTTGAGGAGGGAGTCATATATTTCAGAAAGACACTGACTTCAATAGAGGTGTCATTAGCTGGACCAAATAACGTTTTTCCCTGCTTTTCCCCTTTCCCCCCCCAGATTCCTCTATAGTGTGAAACCCACAGCCTGAGGCAAAAAGAGGAAGGAACTCCATTCAAGAAGGAGCTTTCTCCAAATCACTGTCTCACTGGTGCTTCAGTTATTAATCCAATCTAGAAGTAATACTTGCTTTCAACAGCTAAGACGACTCCTGAAATCAAGTTACAGCCAGCATTCAGCTAACATCTTTTCACCAAGTTATTAGAAACCTGTGGTTCTGGGAACAAAATTAAAGCAACAATCAAGTTTATAATCAAAATCTGATGTATGATTAATTGCAGGGATTTATTAAGAATCATTTATTAATGACTCTTGTACATCCATGAGGACAGAACCCAACGACTTAAGAGGAATTGGCAAAGCCATTTCTCTTCCATTTTTGGCTTCCATGGAGTCGATTTCACCTAACCTTAGATAATACTTGTATTATTGATGGACATGCAATACAAGTGCATATTATACAGAGAAAAATATTGTTTAAAGTCTTTTTTTTTCTTCAAGCTGTTGCATTTACCCTTTCCACTTAAGTTAGAAAGAATGAAGTTTTTCAGAAGAGCAACACATATTCAGTAACTATATTAAATCTAAAGAAATTATGACACCAACCACCACAGGTTTTCAGTTCAAGGGAAACTCGCAGGATCTGTTGTTATACTTTGAATAAATAGTTAAGTCAAAAAAAACAAGAAAGAGTGTGGTAAATTCTCATTAATAATTAGCTAAACCAGCTAGCATTGCACTGCTGAAGCATGAGACCTCTCCCTTGGCTTTCAAACTCCACTTCCCTGGGGTGTATTCAAAAAGGCCAGTAGGATACATGCTGTCATTTCTGACAGACAAGAGTAATGTACTCACATTAAGTTTAAAACATCTAAATGTCTATCTGAATCCAGATCAAGTTAAAAAAAAAAAAAAAAAGGACGACTGCAGAGTAAGGAACAGCCAAAACCAATATACATCTGACATTTTTAATGAATGATTAGGAGTCTGACAGAGATTTTTATTTCCTTACTGGCTACGTGTGTACGCTGTACCCAAACACTAAGCAGAACAAAATATCAAAACCACCTTTAAGAAAACGTTCAGCTTACTCACTTCATTCAGCAAGTCCGTAATTTATACCCTCCCCAAGAAAAAAAAAAAAAAAAAAGTAATGTTTCACATTAAGAATTTAAAAGCCTGAAATGATAACTATCTATAGCCCACACGGTAATTGAACCAGCGCCAGCAATCCCTGCAACAGGATGGACTGCAAACTGCAGGTATGGCTTAACATTTAGACTGTTTTCTTCTCAACTGATCCTGAGAAATAAATTGGAAAATATGAATTCCTAGCTCTTCTGTCCATTTACTTTGATTTGAAGATTATTTTAGCCAATCAGCATTCCTGGACCATTAAAAACCCTGGATATGGGATATTAAGAAAGCTAAACTAGATTAAGACAAACTAAAGATACAGGAAACTGCAAGCTCTGTACGATAAAGTTACTCCAGTTTTGACACAAAACAGCCAAACTTGCCCAACTTCCACCAATTCCTTTCTAGAACAAAACCACGTTTCGCTGCTTGTTTAGAAATGCAGATAATCAGCAATGAAAATATTTTTTTTTTTGTTTGTTTTTCTCATGACATACTACACGAGGACATTTTTAAAAAGCATTCTGGTTCCTTAACCAAGTCCTTCGATGCCTCTCTCACGCTGAGGGCTCAGCTGCGGGCTGGAACAGCTGCAGACATGTTTAGTTGTTCTCCAAACACCAGAACACCATGTACGTGTGACCTATGTGAAATATCCTAAACTCCGTACGAAAAAGAAAGCACACAGTTTAATACCAATGCTGTAACCTCAACTTAATCCTGTAAAGTAGAAAGGCAACCCTTGCTTTGAGATATGTAAGTTGTGAAGGACTGCTGTATGGTAACAGAAGGTGTTAAATACCTGGTGTCTTCAGGACCACAGGTCTGGTTAAAAATAAACTCTTTCCTTAATTCTACCAGAAAAAAATAGTACGGTGACTTTGTTGCTTAAACAAAGAAAAACAATTAAATTTGTAAATAATTATGTAGATACATTCTACCCTCAGACAAAGGCTGTATATTGATCCTATCAAAACCAGAATAAATGAAGGTAAAAATAGCACCTACACCCATTAACAAAATTAAAACCATTTCCTAGCTTACTTCTTCAGGATGTGCCTTTCTGCTAACCATAGAATAACAAAGGCAACAGATGATGCAACAGAAATTAGAGCAATTTTACAGCTCGCTCTGGCCCCAGTCTCTCTTAGCATACGTTCCTGCCCAACCTGTTTATGCAGAACACGTCCAGATCAGCTGGTCTCTGCCCGATCTGGCAAAAAAAGCTTCTTCCCTTCATCACCCAGGCAGTGGTGAGGGTGATCAGTTTATTTAGTCTTGACACAGGACTACCATAGCTGCTTCTCTGCATCCTCTCCTGGGAGGAAAGGCAGACCCAGGCTTGTACCACTGACGAACAGACTTTCTTGTCCTGCAGTTCTTGGCAGTGAGGAAGGATGGCTCTTGCAGAGCATTTAACTCCTCATCTCTTGCAGGTGGGTCCCTTCGGGCCTACCAGCAGCTTCCTACCTCATTCAAGCAGAGGGAAGAGAAGCGCCGATTCTCCCATGCAGGGGCCCACAGCAGATAACCCATATGAGGCTTGCTCTGCACTTACCTCACATGGAAAATCCCTGCCAGAAGAACCCAGCAAAGCTGATAGCAAGTCTACACTCGAGCACTTTGAAGGCCATCTTGAGGATTTACCCCTTCACCTCCCCCCCAAATTAAGAACAAGCCGTAAATTTACAGAACAGCAGGCTGCAGGGACACCCAGCATTGCTGCCAGCCATTTTGGCTGCTTCACACACTGAAACTGGGCCTGGGGCTCAGGCTGGGCTGGAAGAGGGGGACAACGACTGCCATTTCTGTCCTCAGACAGTGCTGAGGCCAGCAGGGCTTTCCTGAGTGGTGTATGAGGTGGGCAGCGTTATTTGGCCTTGGAGTTTCAGCTCCCCTCGGCCTGAAGGTGCTTCCACCACCCAGCACGACGTTCCCCTGCCCAGCCCCAGCGTGCTCTCTAAAACCTAAACCAACTTCTGCGTCTGAATTAAGCTCCCGAAACTACACAGACCTGAAGCAGGAACGCACTGTAGGGGATGGCACGCCTGCTGCAAAACAAGATAAATGTTTGGCAGCTCTCCCACTCCTACATAACCCCCCCAAAAAAAGAGGACAAATAGCTGTGTGGCAGTTTGCTCCGTTCTTTTTCTTACAAGACCGTATGCAGGAGAGCCCAGGCCAGCCCCGCGTCCCCCTGCGGTCCCAGCCCTACAGAACAACCCCACAGAACAACCCAAGCGAGACCCGCTGCATTCAAGCGGCCCTGCTGCCAAAAATCTCCTGCCAAGCCCCCGGCAGCTACCAGTGGGAAGGTTCTAGGTGGTAATGGGTCTCCACATTGGGGTTGTAACGACAGAATTCAAAATAAATTGTTGCCTTCAAAGAAATTTGTATAGCTATTTACCTTAGCCTCCTGCTGTCAGTCCAGCTAACCACAGGTAGCATTCACATAGCCCAGCTGATAAGCACTTGTAGGGCACAATTAATATGATTTGTCCACATCAGAATTCACCCCTAAAATTGCCTGTTTTTGTTTATTCTTCCCCCCCTTCAATAGCCTCTGAGGAATAGCTCAGCTGTTTATACTGCAAACAACTGCAGTTAGGGGAAAGATCACCATCCCCCACATCCCTTCTTCTGGCCTTCCTGTAAGTCACTGGGGTTGGCCAAGACCAGAAGCAATCCATCAAGCACGTTTACGCTAAAAATGCTGCAAAATAACCCCTTCGTAATCCTCCTGCAGTTCCATTGCATTTCTGCAGTTTCCACGGCAATCCTTCTGCTCCCCTACCCGTATCAACACAACTATTTCCTAACCACTCCAAACTATTGATCTGCGTAGTCCAAACACAAATGGAAATGATGCTGCCATAAAAAAACAAAACGGTAGGGAACCCCGGGGCTCCCCGGCACGGCTCGGGCCAAAGCACCTGCCTGATGACAGGGGCACCAAACGCCTCCTGCAGCCACCCCGGTTTTTAGGATTCCTGAGCGCCCCATGGTATGTTGCAAGAAACATGCCATGGCACACAAGGTCTGGGGAAAGGACATTTCAGGGTAGATTTATTTCCCCAAAATATTATGAAAATCCACCAGCTCAAAGACCACAGCACAATTCACAAGGGACAGAGCTTACACAAACAGGGAAGAGTTTCGGGATGTGCTTTCGCAGCGTTTTCCTTCACTCTCCCTCCCTCCTTTTGCCAAGAGGTGAAAGTGGAGCATTTTTTCCATACAGAGGATGCCTTGGACACTGAGTTATACAGTATTGAAGCAAGCACATTATCCATTAAGTGTTTTTATTTTTTTTTCCTCAGTTAAGAAAATTCAATTATTCCAAGAATCCAATTTATCATCTAGTGCACATTTACAGGTGAGCCCAAGCATGGAAGAGGCTGCTTCATCCCTTCCTTTAATGAAGGACGAGCACCGTTTCCAAATACCTTTGAGAAGGCACAGGTTAAGACATGCTTCACCACCACCCAATAACAACGTGAGGTAATTACACCACTTGGGCAATGTTTGTGCCTGCTTTCTGGCCACAGGTTTTAAGTTCCTCACCCTAAAACGTACGTTCAATCCCAAGGACAGTTGTATCGTTATGATTAACGTCAAAAAATGCAAGTTTCACGAATCTGTGACATTCCTCTTGCTCCCTTGCTTATGATACCAGCACCTGTTTGTATTGGGTGTTTGCTGTAGTTTGTCCAGTGACATTTAGGAACATGGCTGGAAGACAATTTGTGGGAAAAAAAAGGAGCTAGAGATACAAACTTTCCATTGCAACCATTGGTTTTGGATATCCCCATTATAATGAAAGACAATAAAATAACCAAGTAATGTTGGAAGGTATCAACTGCTTCAAGTGACAACTGGGGACACTGAGCTGAGGTTTCCTTAAAACTTTGCATCAAGTGACAAAACACAACACTGCATTGTACTACTTAATAGGATACACGTACTGCAAGGCAAAGAAGAAAAGGTCAACCCCACCAACTACGACAACCAGTTAAAAAGAACTGGATTCACTTTTCTGCTCCACGCAAAATATCCATCTTTTAGGACAAGTGGATTCACGTATTTCATACCATGGCTCCTTGTCTACAGAACACCTTTTTAAATCCAAGGTTAAGAAAAAAAAAAACAACAAAGAAAAGCAAAACAAGGCGCAGGCATAGCAGACTTCCTGCTTTGTTTTTAATCACTGATAATGCACACGTGCAGCTCGCTGCTAGGAGCTTGGGGCTGGTTATATATTGAAGAAATGAGACGTGCTCATAATTTGATAGTAAGGTCTGGAGTAGTAACATCCTGATTTATTCCCTTATCACATGGAGCAAGAAATCCAGTAGCGGTATCACACACTATTTTGTTCTGTGTATTCTGGAAATGGCATTAAGTGTAAGTAGGAAGTACTGCAAGATGAGGTCTTTAATATTTAAGGAACAATTTAACTTATGGCTTCCACAAAATATAATTGTGGTGTTTGGTGTTTGTATACTACTAATTACAGATATTTTTCTTATTAATAAACTAATTGTTGCGTAAGTAAGGCAATGGAAAAACATATCTCGACAGCCTCTTGTCTGAACATGCAGCTTGATGTTTTTTTTCCTTGAGTCACTTCAGGCAACCAAACTGAGCATAATCTAGGAATGAGAAAGTGCATTAAATGAAAAATATCGCTAAAGATGATGTAATGGGCTTATACTTCTTGCTTATGGTGACAGTACAGTAGAAAATGTAATTACAAACATGAATATTCCATACTGGAAGAATATATCCCAATACACAATGCCAAATAGCTTGAAATGCTTTTCCAAAGTCCACTTCAAAGGCACTGACAGAAGAGCTCACACACTCTGCCTACCTAAATAAACCAACAGTGTGCACAACAGTGTGCACCAACAGCATGCCCACACCTGGAAAAGCCAGCTTGAAACAAGTCACAAAAACAAGCGCTAACAACAACGTGCAGCCCAGCCCCGTACCAAACCAGAGAGGTAATCCTTTTTGGTCATGGAGTTTAAAGCAACTCCAACAAACAGTACGTAAATCATTCCAAAAAGCATATCCCAACTAGAATTACCCTGACTT
Source organism: Heteronetta atricapilla (assembly GCA_011075105.1). Lineage (NCBI taxonomy): Eukaryota > Metazoa > Chordata > Aves > Anseriformes > Anatidae > Heteronetta > Heteronetta atricapilla. Next base: position 4,942,130 of record CM021732.1, on the reverse strand, counting down.
GGAGGAATTAAATTCCAATAGTATTATACGAATTATTCAATGATCATATCAGCTTATTTTCAGCAAAATAACGGTTCCTTTTCCCTAAGGAAATTACGATAGTACTAGCAGGCACCGCTCAAGTGCTATCAAGAGCTGGAGTTATAAAAGACCCTTTACATTTTTTTTTTCCACACAGATAATGTATTCTTCAAGTTCATTTCTACTGAGGGGAGAAAAAAAGCTTTCAGCTTCATGAATAATACATTAAAAAAATTAATATTAGAGAACAAATCTTCCTTTGGAGCCTCCAGAAACAGTACTGTATTTGCCCTATTACTTTGAAATGGTTACTGTAGACATTTGAATAGGGGCAGATCGTAAACTACTGTTTGTAAAAATTAAGCTGTAACGAAGTATTTCACCATTTACCATAGCGACTCTAAAACAGTAAAACGTAGCTTTACGACTGCCATCAACAAAGATAATCACTTACCGCATCCACAATAAGGACATTTTGTTATAATCTGAAGCGGAACAGAACTCCTCAGCCACTCACCCAAAACCAGCTTGTTTACAAGGAAGAGACAGGAGAAAACTGATTTTGAGGCATCGCATCGCTACCACAAGATGCAAATAAAACCGAATACCACAAACAGAGCCATTCACGACATCAGGAATTCTTTCACAGAGCCGACGGAGCAAAACAAGCATCTGGTAAAGGGGCCGGCAGGTTCTGCGCAGGAGAAGAGCCCTTCCCCAATGGGCAGCTGCTCCGGCCTCCGTTCTGCAGCGAGGGCTTCCTCCTCCTCCTCCTCACGCCTGTGTAAAAGTAAACAAACTGTGGAACATGAACCCCGGGCGGTTCACAAATCAGAAAGCAAGAGGCCCATCAGACGGCTACCGTCCGAGTATTTTTAAGTGCTTGCGTCTGGCAGCGCTGCGTTAGAAGCCAGCATGGTCGAGGTCAGTTCCCGGGAGCCTTCAAGGATCTTTTCCAGGAAGTCACCAGCGAGTTCATGACACTTGAGGAACTGGACAAGGTGTCCTCTGAGAAAGGAGCTTACGCACTACCAGCTGCAGAATAAAGGCCGAACCTAACAAACAAACCTCCTCGTTTCCATTCCTCCATGTTGCTCCTCTGGAAGGATTAGCAGAGCAGGGGAGGGATTTCACAGGCAAAAGAGGGTCTTTTTGTGAAGGTGACTGGAAGAAGTTTGTTACTGACCTGGCCATCATAGCTGCAAGGACAGGGCTAAGCCAACTTTCCACCTTGTTACCCACTGAAGGGACTTTTTCTCCTTTCTCTTCTTTAAGGCACCACGTTCTGTGAGAGCTGGGACCCTCTGCTCATCGGCACAGCCACAGAGGGGGAGAAGGGAGAAGCGTCATCTTTTACTACAAATGCTTTATAAACGATTACAAGCTCAGTGATTGACACTCAGATTTCACGTGGCTCTTCACATTCCCTAAAACAAGACACATGTGGGGTGCAAGAACTGAGGAAGACAGACCCGCTAGCGGCCGGTGTGTAACAAACCACCCTGCAAACACTCACCTGCTCCCAAGGCAGAGACTGTGCAAGGCAGCTGTAAACCCTTTCAAAACCATACTTCTTATCGAAAAAGGAGCTGGGGTCCCAGCAAGGTTTGGGGAACAGTGTTCCCGAGTCGCTTGGCCCTCCAGCATTCAAGTGAGGGGCTGGGAGCCTCCCCTTACAGAGCTGTGGCTGTGAATTCCTGGTGTTACTTTTACAAGAGCCTCCATTTCCCTACTCCTCAACATTCGCTTCAGCCTCAAATAATAAACCTCATACGAGCTCTTCACCTCAACGCTCGCAGCAATAAAAACCCTCTTGCTTCCTGAGCTGTTAACACGACGAGCTGCCAACTCTGGCTGCCCTTGCCTACCTCCTGCGCTCGGCGCAGCGCAGGGGCAGCTCTGCAGCGGCAGCGACTGCCCCAAACACTAGCCCCATCCCACAGCAGGAAGCCCTCCCAGCAGCCGCTGGCACGCACCGGCGAGCCTCCCAGCCGCTGTTTGTCCATTACCCTTTTTCCTTTCGGCAGGCGTTTCGTGCTCGCCAACGCTCTCCTCCCCTTATACAGGAAGCCGGGGCCTCAAGCTTAAGCCTGAGCCTTCAGTTCGGGTCTGTTCCAGCTACTACTGTGAGCAGATTCTTCCAGCAAAAAAAAAAGGCTCCCACAACTGAATCTTTGCTGCGAACTGCACGGAGAGATGATTTCTCCCGATTTTCTGGGAGAAAAGTGAAGGAGAGAGAGATTAAAGAGTTGCTCCGGTTGAACAAACGCGCCACGCTGTTTATCAAGACGGGGCGCAGATGATCCAAATCCAAAGGTACAAACAAACCTTGCGACATCCCTACGAGCAGATAACCAAGCGTGTCTCAGTATCTTCATTCACATGCTTTGACATGACCACACTTCAGCCACTCTGTGAGCCCGATGCAGCTGTACTGGAGCACTTTGGTGGCTTCTGCGGGGGCTCGGGGAAGCTGCAGCGATAGCGCGCTTGTGGGAGATCATAGAAAGATAAGGAAGATGCGGTTGCAAGCAGAAGACCTTGGTTATGGGAGCCTGGGAACCCGCTGCAATGGGCTGAGGGAGTAAAAGGAGGAAGAAGGAACCTACAACTCTTATTTTTGTTGCGGGCTGTAGTCAGTTGAGTTTCTCTGCACTCAGAAGGCAACTACGGCCTCTCCACTCCAACGCCAGCCTCAACCAGGCCACCAGCCTCTTCCATCCTCACAACAGCTCCCTTCCTTCCAGATGGAGTGTGAGTCGCCTTTTCCTCTCTCCTGGCCATTACAGTATCACCAGAACGGCCCCAGGCTGGTCCTCAGGAGCAAAAAATCAAGTAAAATTTGAATTTCTGTATCTTGCTATGCAGCATTTTGTAGTGTTGTGTCACACAACAGCGTCCTCAGTTCCACTCCCCTGAACCTCACAGCCTAAAATAAGTTAAAAACCAACCACCATCAGAATTTTCAATTATTTTGGCATTTTCTCCACGGCTAATGTTAGGTAAATGCACCTACTAAACAAAGAAACAATGGGCTGAACTGCATGCCCAGCACTTGTAAGACAGGTGGGGTGCCCCGGTTCCCAGGCTCACCATTCCTCCAGCCGCCAAGGCCAGCAGCCAACATCACTCCTGTTTTCCCTGGGCTATTCAAAATAATTTTGCAGCATTTCAGACAGCACACCAACAGGTAGTGACGACTTCAGCACCAAATGCTTTATCAAGAGCCTCATCAAAACAAGCCGATGCATCTCCAAATGCCTGCGGTCAGCTGAATAACTGCAGCCACCTCACCAGAAGCACCAGAAGATGCGCGAAGAGCACCACAAAACCCGGTATCCGAGCCCTTCCCCTAAATTCAGCCAGGCCCAAACAACAGTCCCTCGGGGTGCTCTGCAAAAACCATTCGGTATGGCCAAGAGAAGAGGTTGCTCCAAAAGAGAGGGAAGAAGGGCCACTGGTTTAAGAGACAGCTGAACTGATTTCTCTCTTCTAGGTTACTGGATGCTGCTGATTCAAGGTGTGCCCGGTGTTAGGAATGAACTGAATTCTTTCAAATGCTCACACCTTACCTAACATTCAACTAGAGATCCCCATTTACATCTAACATCTCATAATGCGATGGCATGAAAAAGAGAGAAGAAAGGAAGCGCCTGTATGCAGATAACCATCTGCAGAAGTAACCACACCAACATACCTTTACTTTATTAAAAAAAAAAATATGCCAAACTTCAGCCCTATTTTGATTTCTGCCGGCAACCCAACTACCAAAATGGTGTATTCACATCAGTTGCAGAGAAAACGAGCAAAAAGCACACAGAGATCTAACCCATTCTCCTCTACAAATAAATAAATCCAAGCAATTACTTCTCATAGAATCTCTCTAATCCAGCTTTTTAATTATTATTATTTTTATTAAGTTTTTAATGGCTGGGACTCCACAATCTTCACAGCCATGGGAAATGGCCTCCATTACCTCCATTCTTCAAAAAGGTTTCTGATATTAAACTCCACCAAAGGAGATGCAGATTAAAGCCTATCACTTCTTGTCCTATCCCACAACAATAGAGACAACAGATTATTTTTTACAGCAGCCTTTATTTCAGGATTGATTTTTTTTTTTTTTCAGGATTAAAAAAAAAAGTCTTCAATTTGTTCAATCTTCACTACAGGTCAGATTTTCTACTATGATTTCTTTCCCCCTGCACCTTGGAACGCTCTCAAATCCAAATGCAGCGCTCAAAGCTTTACCGAGCCGTTCAGAAGTCTTTCCAAAGCAGAGTACAGCAGGACGACTTCACTGTTCTTACAAATCAGCTGTCATGTTGGAATGCGTAAACAGGCATATATCTTTTTTACTGCTGCGTGACCGATCTGACTATTACAAAAGTCTCAGGATTTTGTACGGGCTAGCAAGACAACTAGTTGCTCTTTCTTCTCGGTTTTTGCAGAGGATTGCTCTGTGGGATCTTGAAACAGTCCGATTAAATAGCATGAAAAACACAGGATATAGATTTAGCTCATCCTTTCTATTTTCAGTTCAGTCATCCAGTATGGCTTTCATTTTTGTACCTGCAAATTTTGTATATTCTCCGTGGCATCATCCACGCCATTAATGACTGACAGACCCTGCACAGTCCCACTTCCCACATGCCTTCAAAGGCCCTGAGCTACTACACACTATGCAAAGACTTCCACACTCATTTTATAGCAGTTTATATGCACCTCGTTTTTCTAGCTTTGAATCTTAAAAGCTTCACTTCAATGTGTCATGATGTATTAGATTTCCTTTCCTTCTAACCAAGCCACAGAATTAAGTTCAGTTGCTTTAACGTGATTTATTTTTGAAAGGAAAATCTGTTGAACGTCATCTGTTTCCTTGTTTTCTTGCAAGATTTCTTATGCCTCCACGTTTGTTCTTGAAAACTGGAATTACACATTATGAATCAGGCAGCCTAAGTACCATGTTTATTCTGCAGGTTTTTTTTTAAGAACCTCATTTACTCTTCTCAAGGTAGCGTAGATAACTCAAGGTTCCAAAGTTATGTAGTTTCACACCAGCCACTAAGCATCCAGTGATTTAATTTGCCATCTGCTCTCAATTAAAGTCTTAGCCAAAGACTGACACAAACTTCCCCTCCTCCATCTTAATAAAGTATTTTAGCACCACAAGTTGCTAGCTTCCTTTTCCTGCTGACAGCTGCCCAGATCTTTCGTCTTCCTTTCACTACCACAACACTTGAGGATTCTTTGTCTTCCTCAGAGCCCTGCATCCACTGCTAGGTGCACGTCCTGGCAAGCACAAAGCACAGAAAAGATAAAAAGTAGTAATAAATAAGTAAATAAAAGTTGGAGAAGCCAAAGCAGTCTTTTATAGTTATCCCTGCTCAAATCATCCCATCTAAAAACTAGGTCAGGCTCTCTGCAGGCTCCCTTCCTTCTTTCATGTGCTGGAGAAACTTACCAAGTTAGTTACTGTATTTTCTATCTTTAATTTGAACTGGGACAGCTTGTGCTCGTCTCCATAAGAAAAAGTTGTCAAACTGCTCCCTCATCTAAGCTCTTTCTGTCAGGTTTGCATCTTTAAAAACTCCCCGAGTTGTCTGCCCAGTTCCCAGTTTACCGAGGTGTGCCACCTCATAGCTCACTGCTCTTCGTGTTTTTGCTCTCTCTCCCCCTTTCCCTTCCCTTTGTTGATGGATGCCACCATTTCACACCTACCCTTTCTGAGCCACATGCCACTTCTGTGCTCTCACCTACGGTTCAGAATCTCACCTTGAAGCATCTCTCCCCGCTGCCCTTCCTACAAGGACACGCTGTTTGAATGCTTGAAGGAGATGCTGGGTGGACATGTCCTGTTGAACTCCTTCCCTTGGTGTCTAGCTGCAAAAATCACGTCACTGCTGTCTTTTGGGGCTTCAATCACTTTGGAACAGCGATAGAACATGTCAGACACTTGCTAACGAATTGTGAATTGTACCACCAGTAGCATTCACTTCTACAACCCAACAAGCTAGAGACGTGTTTTCATGAAACCTGGTCACTACAGAAGCTCGTTGATGCTATCGTTATACTCTAAGTTTTTACTATTTGTAACATTTGGCCTCATATTTTTTGGATAACTCCACAAAAGAAGTTCAAATAATTAACTCGTGGGCCATGAGGGTCTTTGTTGCCTGGCAGAGGCTCCGAAGTACGTGATATTTGGTTACAGAGGCATCGCCTGTCCCAGGTGAAGGGATCTGCCCAAACTGACATTTTCTCCCATGACAATCTCTGTTTTTTCCTCCCTTTCCAGATCCCTTCCCTTCACAACCACAGCTTTTATCATGTCTGCTATGACACGTACATCACACTGATCTGTTTTCACAAATGCGTAATTCACCTCAGATCTTCTTATAAAAATATTTGCTTTAACAAATCTTCACAGTTAAGTGCAATAAATAGGAGGTATTTTGAGAGGTGCATCTTAATCCTGAAGAGATGAATCTTATTTTCTTACTGAGACAATTTCAGGTTGTTCTTTCAAAGTCTAAGAGGTGCCAGAGAGGCAGCGACACACGGGAGCGAGCTCTAATTCTGCTCAAATCCCTCCCGAAGCACCTCTTGACAGGACATGCTTCTCATTTTGATCGAACAAGGATCTGCCTCCAGTCATTTCTTCTGCCCAAGTGGCAAAGCTGCTTCCTGTAAGGAAGCTGTCATGAAATCAATGTTTTCACTGCAAGGCTAACCACGCTGAGCTTAGCTACAGGGTTTTTTTTGTTTGTTTGTTTGTTCCATAGGAAATAGAGAACCAAAAAAAAAAATGTTTTGTGCAGTTTTCTACTGTTTCTTAAATCATCTTTGAAGACAGTATGAGTATTGGTGAAAATGCAGCTTTGCAGGCTCAGCAGTCAGTGTAACTCATAGGTTTCCGTAACATTTTCTGTATAGGTAGCAAATGAACTGACCTCCAACACTTGCATCAGTATAAAAAATCCTCAAAAGGACAGATAAAAAATACATTGTGGCTGTCCTGAGTAGATTTTTCCCCCCAAAACACACTACCTCCAAAATCAGGATTTGTGTAAGTCCAAATGTTCAGAGTAATAGAAAGCTTAAACATTAACAATCCTCCCCCGCAGAAAAAACAAAATCAAAAAAACAACCCAACCTCCACCACCAAACAACCACAGAGATCAAGGAGCCCCAAAAATATAAGAAATTAGAATGGATGTTCAAGGCTGCTGAATGCTGCAGCTCAGACCACCACCAGTAGGTTCCCATCCCATTTCAAGCAATAGCCATCATCGTTACCAAACCGTACAACAGAGATTACAAGAGAGATCCCTGAACTTACAATCTCTTTTAAGAAGAAATGATTCTAGCACCACACCGAATCCAGATGATTGTTTGACACACGCATGCTTGAATCTGTTCAGCTGTTCTGCATATATATGCATGCCAAGCAGATGAAGAGAATCACATTTGTAGTGATGAATGAAATGACTACAGGCACATTTGTAATGTTTCATGTCAACGGTGACATGTTCATCGATCAGGTTTTCAACATGTACAACCACCTTTCCATCACCAGATTTCTTCGTGCAGACGCCAGTACAAGCAACCGTGACAATTAACAACTTGCCTGGCACGCTCGTGAGCAGGTAGCTCACAAAGTCCAAAAGAGCGGGGAGAACCGGATGAATCTAAGCAAAACCGGTGTTAGCTGTGAAGATGATAGCGTGAGATCAGACTTCCAGGAACCAAGTACCTACCTGATGATCCCTGCTTAAGGAACAGAGCCACCATCTTGTTTTACAAAGAGGAGGTGCACATGAAGAACACGGTTTTCATGGGCAGCAATGTAAAAAGTCAGAATCACAGAATGGTTTGGGTTGGCTGGGACCCTAAAGCCCATCTAATTCCAACCCCCTGCCATGGGCAGCGACCCCTCCCACCAGCCCAGGCTGCCCCCAGCCCCATCCAGCCTGGTCTTGGGCACTGCCAGGGATGGGGCAGCCACAGCTCCTCTGGGCAGCCTGGGACAGGGCCTCACCACCCTCACGGGGAAGAATTTCCTCCTAATATCTAATTTAAATATATCCTTTTTCAGTTTAAAGTTATTACTCCTTGTCTTATCACTGCACTCCCTGACCAAGAGTCCCTCCCCAGCTCTCCTGCAGCCCCCTTCAGGCCCTGGCAGGCCGCTGTGAGGTCTCCCCGGAGCCTTCTCCTCTCCAGGCTGAACAACCCCAACTCCCTCAGCCTGGCTCCACAGCAGAGGTGCTCCAGCCTCTGAGCATCCTCGTGGCCTCCTCTGGACTCACCCCAACAGGTCCCTGTCCTTCTGGTGCCCCAGAGCTGAACACACCACAGCAAACCCTGCAAATAGTGGCAGAGCTAACATGCAGCACGATTTCCAGGAACGTGCCAAAAATAAACTGTCGAAGGGCAGATTTCTGCCCCGACAGCAAAAGACTTGCCCCTGCCATTTCACTGAATGAGAATTAAGACCACATCTTATTACGCTGCTTGATATGTTAATCTTAAAGCAAAACACTGGAGTGAAACACTTATATTGTCACCAAAGCAAACAAAAATATGAGAAAACGTGCGATTGCCTGTAACAGAGATGTATGCCCTAATACTGTGGGACACCAAAGCAGTAATTAAAACATCAAACTGTCTCATTTGGCAGAATTAACAGACTATAAGCAACCTGATATCAAGACATTGCTTAAAGAAAGAAAGGAGAGTGGTTCTTATGGACTTGTTGATGCTATGGCAATAAAACAAAGGGCACTGCACATGTAAAGCTGACATCAAAGAAAGGATATGTCAGAATTTTATTGGGAGATGCAAAGAAATTTTATATTTTTTTTCTTTGAAGACAGGATTCAGAGGGTTTTTTTGTTGCTGTTGTTTTGTTCTTTAAGTGCAGATTTTCTACCGAAATACCTACCCCATTCTTTTCGGAAGCTCCTGCACTGAAAATTAATGCTCATGGTATCCTGATGAATTGCTAAAATAACATTTTTTTAAAAAACATGGTATACATTCTTCCTGAGGCCATGTGAACCACAGACAGCATGAAGCATTAATTTCACCTCTGCAGGTTCTGTGCTAAAATAAGGAGTTAGAGCAAAAAGTAGCACCTAGAAGGCATTCATCTTACAAGTCCTAGGAAAGCAAAATCAAACACAAGTGGAAGATCGTTCAAATACCTGCATTAACACCACCAAAAAATCCCCACCTCATCTTAATTGTTTCCTGTAACCTCAGAAGAGCATTTTGCAAATAAGGGTAAGCTCCCTCCTGTTGCAATCTTTAACCCTGCTCCTCCTACACCTTGGTGCAGACACAGCTGTCAGCAGTTCATTTTTTACAGCTGAGGAACATCAAAGAAGTATTGAAAAGAGAGAAGTTAGGCTAGCTGCAAGTATCAGGAACTGTTTATCGGAGTAACGACAGAACTTTTGAAGGATACAAACTCCAGCCTGAAATTCGTGTCTCTTCTGTGCCCTGCAGAATCCCTGGTGAGGAAAGGAACTGGCACAGACAAGAAGAGGCGGCACTAATGAAAGGCTGAAATGGTGCCCCAAGCCAACATGGTCTTCAGATGTTGTTGCTGTTCTCTCAAAACCCAACTTGAAGTCTGCATGTCATCACCTTACACTACAATCTCATAATCTATTTAAATCTCTATACGTTTGGAAAAAAATGAGTAATGCACAGAAAAATGAAAAAACTGTTGTGAGATGGCAAGTTATTTAAAAGTAACCCAATATCTAGTTTCTTGTTCAAGAACACTGAGCTGATTACAAATCGTCATGCCATTTCTAGAGGGTGACTGCGATTACGTGGTACCAGTGAAGTCCTTGGTGTATTTTTTGGCAGAGCAGTGACAAAGCTTCCTCACACTCGCACCATTCCGCATACAGACAGCATTGTACCTACTCCCTGAGATCCAGCTTCTGTGTGTTTTTACAGAAGAACTATCAAGCTGCCATGCAAAATTGCTGCGGGGTTTTATGAACGGTCAAATTCTACCACAAAGAAGGTTGAATTTTAAAAGCAAAGGAACTCTCATTAATTTTAAATCCAGATAAACGGAAGGTGATTTCAGGATTACACTGTGTGACAACAGCAAACTACTCAGAAGTGAGACCATTACATAGTTAGGACCACAGTTGTCAAGGAGTTAAATATAATAACTGTAACAAGCTCATTCTTTCCCTTTCCATCTTTGAAAAAGGCAAGCTGATAGCACTGTGACCTTCACATACATGCACGAAAATTGTTTGTCTACAACCGCAGCTAAGCACCTCTGCCTATTTTGTAGGATGGCCTCAAACTGGGTATAGGAAAGCCAAGAAGGGTTTATTTTCTTCTTCATTTTTTGGGAGTTTTGTTTGCTTTTTAAGAAAGAACATACTGTTGCTCTATTTGAAACAGGAACCAACATAACATTTCTATTAACAGCATCTTTTAAGCTCACCTGTTTCTAGCTTTCCTAAGAGACCAGGCTTTTACGCTGCTTAGGCTTTTACTATGCTGAACAGATGCAAGCGCTATTCCCATAGAAGTTTGCTTCCTATTTCCCACCTTTTACGCTGCAGCTATTATCCTAACGCACAACAGTCCCCACCCTAACATGCTCAGGATGTAAAACTGGCATTTGTCAGTCCAACACACAGCAGATTCTGCCTTTGTCTACACCCTCATCCAAATTACTTTTCTGAATGTGTCACTGGGCAATTAAAAAGAGTTCATGAGCGAATTACTAAGCCTTTTAGGAAATACATGCTAGTTGCCCACACCCTCTCAAGAACCACCATGTCAAATCTCTAACAAAAGGGTGCTGGGAAGGAGGAATACCCCTTTCATAGGTTCTCATCAGCGGCTTACAGCCTTGACACGTAGTGTGACTTTGTTAGACAACAGCTTTTGAGAGTGGGATTTTGTTTCTTCTAGAGAAGAGCAAAAGAAAAAAAAAAAAGAGCCACTGGATAAACAAGCATTTTGTTTTCCTTTGCACAGGGTCCTGCAGGCGTCCCTTCCATCCTCAGCTGCTGTAAGGCGCCATGGGGCTGAGCACTGGCATTCACCTGCATAGTCCACCCTGCTCCTGTACACATACGGAGCAACTAATGGGTATCTAGAGAAGCACACACACAAATATTTCCAACTGCTGAAATCATGTTAAAGGGTTAAGAAGATAGCACTGAAAAATAAAGCCACAAAATCCCTCTCTAACACTAGTCTGCCAGCCTCAAATGAACAATAAGCCTTTTCTTTTTTCTTTTTCCATGTAGCAGAAAATTAAAGCTCAGTATTTTAATCTTGAAAAACGGTATTGCCAAAACCTAAAAAGGGCTTGCATGACACCTGAAAGGTGATTTTTTTCTAAACTGACATTTACATCAGACTGAATTTTTAAAAGCTTTCAGTCATCTTTCCTCCAGCTTCATGCCAGCTGCCTTATTCTCCTTTTTCTCAGTTTTCTGTTTATACCTCAGAAGTATCAGCCTATCTTTTTTCTTTTTCTTTCAGATCATTTCTATTTAGGCATCTTCATTCCCTTAAATTACTTCCTTGGACATTAATAGCAGAGGTAGTGCAATACCTCAGCGTGCCAGCAGAAATAAAATACCACCTTGTTAATCATTGATCACAGAAAAAGGGGGAAGAATGTAATGGCTAAATGCCTTGTAAATATTTACTGAATCGCAAACTTGCATCATGAATCTTACTGTGTCAAGCTTCGGCAGGGACCTAAGTTTCATCCTTAATATCAGAGAACAGGGCCATTAAAATCATACCGCTGAGCAGACAGCTGAGCTTACAGATTGATTTAATCTGGTCCTTGGCTGTAAATTCACTGCTCCAACCCAAAACGCATAGCAAGTACCTGCGTTAAAATGACTCCCCTTGAACTAAGAGCTGAAGCTCTCCGAAACAAAGTCCTGTCCAGGTGCCAAGCCGCACATACCTGCAGGATGAGACAAGGTTCCAAAATTTTACAGCTTGAAGTTCACAGGAGGAGGAAGGTGGGAAGTAGGGATATGAAGGGAGGTTCTAGGAGAAGACCTGTGAAGCACTGATCTCACAAAAATGTTTTTAAAGGAACAAAGTCAACACAACTGAAGTTACAGGTGTTTTACATCCATGTTTTATGGGGGTACTTCCTATCAGACCCTACGGTTACCTTTGAAGAAATTGGAATGTCTGTCATCCAGAACATTTTGCTTTAGGAGAGCACGTTTAACACACTGAATGATGATCATATCTACCCCAAATCATCACCACTAAAAAGTTACAACACTGTTAAACCTCTCGCTCTCCCGTATTCCTGCTGCAAGCAGGTGTAGGAGTGCTGCAGGCAGATCAGGGCTGAGATCCCCCTGTTGCAGGCAGGGTCCCACAGCTCTGCCCAGCTCCTGTCCCACTGCTGAGAGCAGAGACCCAGACACTGACAGTGCAAGTCCAAGGAAACTCAGAAAAACGTAGGAACAGTCTTAGCTGTAAAGAGCTATGAAAAATTCATTTTGCTATGAGCACAGTATATGTATGCTTCCTGAACATACATCTTAAAAGAGAAGGATATTTACTTTTTTAATGGGATGTAGACTTCAGACTGCTTCCTGAGCAGTGCCCTGGGCTACCAACAGGTGTATGGGATGACACCAGTCTGCATCCCACTCAAAATACTCCTGTATTTCCCACAACCCTATTTCCTCTCATGCAGCCAACTTCAACAGGAATCCCCCTCCCTTTTCATACCTTCCCTTCAATGCTGGATATTTCAGAAGAGCAGGAAACTAAAAGCTTGTTATAATGACTTTTCATAGATAACTATGCAAAGGATCATAAATTTGCAAGTATGCTTAATTCAGAGCCAGACAGTTAAAACAGATTTTTAAGCTTCTGTAGAAATGCTGAAGAGTGATCATATTAAATTTTGGGGCTACTCACTCAGGAAGCCAGCTGCCAAAACAAATCAGAGACGGAAGTAGAAGAGGTGATATTTCATCAAATTCCCTTGCAGCTTTTCAGGTTTGTTAGCATCGTATAGGAACAGTGGACACCACCAGAAAGGCCCCCGGAATAATGCAGCCTTTCCATAACCCTCTATATTGTTCTGCTGGCTGCCTGACAGACACAAGGAGAAGTTTCTCCACAGTGGCAGAACAACAGCCCCTGCTGATGCTGGCGTCAGGTTTGCCTCTGTGGAGGATCACGATGTGACTTCAGTGTGACACCAAACTCCAGAAACGGCAACCTGAAAATGCTGGCCAAAGCTTATCAGTGAGGGAAACTTGGTAAGTCTATTCCACATTTTATTAAACTACTGATTAAATTCAGTGGGGTATGGTGGATGCTGGGGCATGGACGGGCTCCCACCCCGCTGCAGGCCCACACCACCCAATGCTCTTCAGAACAGCTTCACCACTGGCGAGCCCGTTTTAACCACCACCCCCAAGGCTGCTAAACTTAGAGAAGCTGAACGCCACCAATACCCGTGGAAAATTTTTGATGAGTTTTCCCTCTTTTCTTCCTTTCTCTGAAGATGAGGCTAAAGATGACCGGTGGAGCTGGGCACCTCCGTGTCCCCGGCCACACTGCGGTGCAGCCAGGCACCCGCGCGGCCTGCACAACACCCGGACAAAGTTGTGAAATTGGGATTTTGAACTCCATTCCACTTAACTTTACTCACAGCCAAGGAGAGAGGTCAGAGAAAAGCTGCACATGTGACCTTTGCTTTTCATGGAGGCCCCAGGACTCAGCTCACATTGCCCTAAAGCAGACCTCTACACAACAGGTGATTAAAACAAAACCACCTTGTTCAGGTCCACACACAACAAAGCCACGTGCTTGTTTTATACTGAACAACATGGAAGATGCTCTGACTTCCAGATTTATCAACCAAATCAAGGAAAATTCTCCCAGTCCTGACCACCTGGGAGGCTCAGCAACATTTCCATTTTTCAGTCACGAAAAGACTTCCAGTGCTGTTAGCAACAGTTTGCGCATCTGACCGAGAATATTCTACCAGATATTTAAGCACTGCACTATTTAAGACTCCTCCAAGCAAGGTAAATGACTGTAATTAAAATACTAGTGACAGCTGAAAGCCATGTTTCCGAGAGAATACTGCAAAATTAACAGCATCCAAGATGAGCAGTACAGCATCTCTTCTGGTCACGCGTCCTCAGCTGAGGCACAACAGAACATCTGGCTCAGCTTCTCTCAAAAAGCACGGGAAGGCTGAAAGCAGTACACAGGTGGTGTTTGGGAACAAACAGCCCAAAAAAAGCCATCAGCAGCCCACTTGCAGCACCGGGCAGCGAGTGCACGAGCCCCAAGCCGCCTCCTGGCTCGGCGCAGGGCACGGCTAATTGCATGTGGTCTGACAGCAACAACAGGAGTGGCAGATTTGGGCACTCCGACCAAAAGGCAGGTCACAGTTTACAAGCAGGATGATATTTTTTTTCCTGTTAGCGTTCCAAGGACTACATTTAGCCTCTGGGAAATGATATGAATAGAAGCGATGTTTTCCAGAGAGAAGGGTGCTAGCGTTAGATTTTGCCCAAACATTACCAAAGAAGTATCTTCAGGTTAAGCATCTGAGTCCTTATGCTGCTCCATTTACTTGACATGTTTTATTTTTTTTCTCGAAGAATTATAAAGTGACCTCTCTAGTAAATGCTGCCTGCTCCCTTTCACTGGAACAGACCATAAGTCAAGAATTTACCATGTTCATCTTCAACTCTCTTGCTCAATACGTTATTATTATTTAACATGCAAACCAGCTGTTTAGAGATGTTAATCCATGCAGGCTTCGCAAAGAAAAGATAATTTATTGGTGTTATGCCACTTAGTGAACTTGAGATTTATAAAGAAGGTGCTTCTGAATACTGGGTCCAAACAGCAACCTTATCAGATACAGACTAATACCCAGTGTTTATTCTCTTGTAGCAGTATGCTACGCAACATGAAGAAATATTTGGCTGCTCTATATGAAGAAATAGGAAGCAAAAGACAAACTACTTTCAAAGACATTTGCCTTCTGGACTTGGTCATCCTCTCTACAACTACGTTTTATCAGCTGAAAATGTAAGATACAGATTCCCAGGGAATCACAGCTGCTGTACACATATGGTCTTAATTAAAGCAAGAAAGCCATTTACTCCCGTAAAATACCTCCCAACAGCCAGCTAGCTGACTATCACCTAACCAGCTATTAAAGAGGTGAAAACCGTGACCCTGTTTTCCAGTCAAAATCATTATCTATTCAAAACGGAGATCTTATTATCCAAACCAGAAATCTTCAGCCGACCTTATTAGCAGAACAGAAGATAAAGAAAGCCTTTTATTACTCGAGGAAATAATCTCCACAATAATATATATATATTATTTTTCTCTTTTGGAAAAGCAGCATGGTTTTATCTTCCTTTAGCAACCATTTAAGACATTCTCAAAAATAAAACATGCCTTACTTCTGTTTTAGTCCAAACACTGCTCAACCAAATGCATATCCTTGTATGCTGGCATCCTGCTTTCTCAAGGGGTCGGAGGGAGTTTTGTGCAGAGCGAGCACCAGGTTACCACGCTAATAATCACACTGCTATGCCCCTCTGGGCATCATCTCAACATTGCCTTCTCACTCAGTTTTTCATGATTGGTTTCCTTTTTTTTTTTTTTTTTGTCTTACATCTCTACTGTTATTGCTGTTTGTTTTGTTGCTTTATTTTTAGGAGCAGAGGGGAATCGTGTTTTATGTCACAAAGCTCCAGTGAGTATTTTCGGATATATAATTAGTAAAGATTACAAGTGTTATGCAAACAGACTTGGGTGAAAGAATTACTTTTGGGTTGTGGGGGAGGAATCGGAACCATCTGGTGCATGAAGAACTCCAAACCTGTGCAAATCGTGTTTGAACAGCACCACAATAGCACAAGGTCAATGTTCAGTTTTGCACCTCGGGGCTCATTCCAACGTATTGCACAGTGCAAAATGGAGTGGCAGAGCTCCATTCTTTTTATTTAGGACATTTTCTGAAAGGACACTTTGAATAGAAATTATAAAGCAAAACCTCCTTCTGATCTCATCTTTTCTTGCAATGTGGCAGAGTAGTCACCGAGTGTCTCTCGGCATCTAATGGGCACAGTCCCTTAATGACGAACCTCGTCCTCCAGTGTGCATTAACGTTCTTGCATATGGGGCAGGTTTTGTCTGAAACAACTTTTTTCTCCTTTTATTAAAACTACAGTTCCGTAACTTGAGGCATAACAGTATTTAGTTATTATTATTTAAAGACAAAGAAGGCGTGATTTAGGGGCATGGAACAGAATCCATCACTACAAGACAACAGGTAGTGACATTTTTAAAAACCTCGGCTCTCGGAGCTCATTTGCCTGCCAGAGTGATGCTAAAAAGATGATTTATAGGAAAGTGCAGCAGCAATACTACAACATGTAAATACAGGAATGAAACCTGAACAGATTCCTGCTTCAAAACTGCCAGGTTTCATTCCCAGTTTTGTTTGACCCTGTTCCTGCCATGACATGTTTAAAAAATAAAGAGTGGCAGCAACTGGAGGACCGCAGGGCAACGTGCTGGCCACCAGCAAGTCTTAAAGCCTTAGAGGAGGGAAAAAAAAGATCAGAATGCTAACAGTGAGCATGCTTTGTAATAATACTGGTTCAAGTTGGTCAGGTAGTAATATCTCTATGTTGTCAGCATCCTTTTCGGTATGGATAGCAGAAATTTGCTGGAGTTTCTCAAAATTTCTTAGGAGGCAGAATAAAAATTATCTGAATTTCAGGGCACAGTTTGCCTTATGTTGTTGGTTTTATCATGATAATCTGGAGACAAACATTTAGGTCTTCAGTACACCTCACAATTAAGGACGTTTCTTTTTACTTGTTTCACTTTCATTCTCCATTGAACTTCACCATACTTGCTTCCTTGACATCTTTAATCTCAACACAAGAGGGAATCTTCCAGAAAGAAAAATTTTCGAGTGAGGAAAAAAAAAGTCCAACAACTATGTGCTCATGATAAACCCGATTAAACAAATCCACTTAAAATCTCATTCCTTTGTGGATAAGCACTTTACAGACCTCCACACTGATGCAAATTGTTTTACAGTTATGTTGTAAACCTCCTCCTTCTGGGACTTTTCAATTGATGTCAATTTGTAATTAGCAAATGAATTGCAATGAAGACCGCATTCAGCACTGTTTCTTTTCTTTTTTTTTATTTTTTTGATTCCCCAATGAACTCAGAACCCCCACCCTCTTTCCAAACCTTGCAACTTACTGATTCTCAACACGACCAGCTTCATATCATGAGACTCAGGAGAACCGGCGGCGGGCCAACGAGCGGCTTGGCGATGGGAATCATCTTCCAGCACGCACAGCCCATCACACAGGAACCCCAGGCATGAGTTCACAAGGAATGTGACTTCAGATACCTGACATACTCTGCTGGTGTTTACATAAAGGTGTTTTCCCCTCCTTCCCTAACTGGCAGGTGACAATTCATACGCTGGAAGGTGATCAGTACCTTTAGAATACTATTTTTTGTTGGTGTAAATGCAAACTGCAGTCAGTTAATCCTGTTTAGGAATTCCCAAGGGTAAGTTATTCTGGCAAGCAGTCTCCCCAAGGATTATACAGGTGCAGGAGCAAACTGCTCCTTTTAGCCAAATTGGACATTCTGCCTTTAATTACGAAGGCATGCTGTATGATGGGAAGAGCCCTAGCATCCTTACTCCTTCATTACTTCTCATGCTTCTCCTCCCTTTCAACACTGCACAACATTCACTTGAGGTTTTTAAATTATTTTTAAAAAGGAAACAGAATAAATGTCTCTGCTTTAAAAGCCAAAGCTGCCATGCTGTAGCAGTGATCCTCTTCAGACAAGATCAAGATCTTTATCTCAGTAGATTCTAATAAGAGTTCAGAAATGCTGAGGATCTCTCTCCTACACCATTTTGGCCACTTTGCCAGGCCATCCAGGAGTTCCTCATGGTACACCATCTCCCATCATCTCTCATAGCAGAACCGTCCTGGACACAAACAGCCAGCAGCACCAAATGCCTCTGAGCCCCTCAGACCTCACCATCGTTGGTACATGATGAGGCAGCTGGTATAATCCAGAAACTTAAGATGAGAGGAAAAAAAAAAAAAAGGAAAGAAGGCAAAATACAGCAAGGGAGATAATTAAAAATAAAAATCAAAGGTTCACTCCAAAGATCCCCATAAAATATTTGTTTAAACTTCTCTCCTGAAACATTTTACTTTCCACCGCATTCCTCAAATTGTGAACGTGTATCTAACTATTTTTAGTTTACACAAAGCCCTATAAACCTCATTTTTTAGATTTGTAAGGCTTTCATGAGGGTTTATTGAGATCTGCTATTATCTTAAAATTGCCTTTCTCCTCCGGGTGGTAAATATTAGATCTTTCAATGTGCTTGGCAGAAGCAAGGATAAATTTTTAAATATCTTCTAGGAATGTGTCACTAATGACCACTCCTTTGCAGACTACTTTCATCTGAGCTAGCACTAAGGAAAACTTCCCAACTTCACGATTCAAGCAAACCTGAGGTTACAAAACAAGTTTGAGACCTCCACCCACCATTTTTAGCTTTCCCAAAGCTTTCTGACAGTTAGATCTTCAATAACCCCACGTACACACATTCATGGGTATCCATTGCAAGGATGCAGATAGGCAGACCGAAGGGAGATGACAGCCTTGCAAATCACAAAATAGGAAAGGTTAAAGTTTCACTGCTGGTTGCAGCGGACAAGGAAAGGGCAAGATTTGCTCTGCTGCTAATTCTGCTGGGAATCCTGGGCTCCAGCTCGGGAAGCAAGAGAGCTTTGGGGGTGGGGGAGAACAGGGAGGTGGCAAAAAAATCAATACATCACTTTCTACCAAGAAAATAAGGAGGCCCTGCAACAGTAGCAGAAACAAAAACACTGGCAGAACTGACTGGTCCATTACCCAGGAGAGATGCCTTGGCTTGAAACAAAACCACCAATATATATTCCATAAATTCAGTTTGAGATTCACCAAGTATGTGTTTTCTACTGAAGTGCCCTGAATTTTTTACAAAAAAAAAAAAAAAAAAGCCTTAAGAAATTATCTACACAGTTTTTGACAGATCAGACATCCTTCATTTGGGGGTGTTGTTCTGCACAAAACACAGCCTGCAGCATCTTATTTGGCTCTGTCCATCAGGCTTTGAAAATACTCATAAGACATTAATAGTTCTTCTCTACAAAAATAAATACAGAAAAAAAAAAACACCTCATTTTAAAAGCCCAAGATCCTTGGAATGTAAGTCCACCATATATTTATTCAGATTTGACTCACAATAAATTTCCTAGATAATAGAATTCTAGTTTCTAGTGCAGCCAATCACTTCTAATAACGGGGTTTTCTTTTATAAATCATACTTTATCATCTTGTACAAAGAAAATAAGCCGTGCACTTTTATGTAAGCGATCTCTCTGATAACACACTGATTAAAGCCTACAAACTTTACGTAGGCACCGCACGCGCAACCTTCCCTGCCGGTTTATCTACAGATATTAGTGGTAAAAATCCCAGCTATGGCACAAAGCAGTGGCTGGTACGGAAAGTACCGGACTATATAGGACTTGTTTTGATTTATAAATTCTTTTGGACTTGTAGCAAACACTCTAAGAATATACAGAAGGCCAAAATTATATGACAGGGTGCCTGGAACAGGATTTTTACTGTTCTATTTTGATGCTCCTTCTGCTTTCCATATTTGTCGTATCTGTGTCCATTTTACGCCTTAACCCTCTCCAAGTATAAATAAAGCAAGCTCCCATCAAACTCAGGCAAAAATAGAATTTACAGGAGATTAACATTTCCAATATGGAAGTTTTAAAAATATCTCTGGCTACATCACAGCACAGAAGGCATCCTTCCCCTGCCCGCAGCCCCCCCAATGCTCTCCAAGCACAGCCAGGCACCGAACCCCACTGACATACCAGCCCTCCCCAGCTCCACCACACCATCCCACTCGTTTCTGGCCTGGAAGACAAGCGCTGAAAATAAAGCTTTTATCAATATTGTTCAATAGAACAGACACGTGAAGGCCTCGGGGGATTTCTGTGGGACTTTTCAGTCAGGTTTGTGCTGCTGCAGGAGTCGCCCAATGTGTAACCCTCACCAGCAGTCCAGAGGTGGCCTTTCAACACCTAAATAGGCTGGCTGATCAGCTCTCATACCTCAGCTTGTAGGACTCCTGCTCCTTTCTGGACACACTTATAACGTGGGATGAGGGGACACAGACAGCCACCCAGGTGGGCAAAGTCCTGCCGACATTACTAGGAGAGCACCTGCGGCCCCTCTTCTTGTCCTCACCTCTGCCCCTCACCCCCTCAATCTTTGAGGGACCTCAAAGAAACTCCCCATGTGGTCAGGTTGAGCAATGGGTAATTTCACCCCCAAAATTAATGTTTCCATACCCGGGACTGCCTGAAACTGTATTTTCAATGGAAACTAACACTGACCGACAAACCACAGTGGCCACTGCCAACAACCTCTTCCAACTAAAAACTTATCGCAAAGACAAAGGCCTACTTGTTTACAGAATTCAAGATTTGACATATAAGAACTATGTTGGCAAGCACTACT
This sequence comes from Heteronetta atricapilla, assembly GCA_011075105.1. Lineage (NCBI taxonomy): Eukaryota > Metazoa > Chordata > Aves > Anseriformes > Anatidae > Heteronetta > Heteronetta atricapilla. Next base: position 4,921,439 of record CM021732.1, on the reverse strand, counting down.
CTGTAGCCATTTTTCATGTGAATTATGGGTTTTACATGAGAGCAAAATCCATAAATTAAGCATTATGTAATAGGGAAACAGGACTGCAACAGTTAAACCTCACTAGCACGCAAGGGGAACGACACCCTTCAGCAACACTGACCAAGACAAGTGAGTTTCGTTTCTCTCAGCTTTCACTTTCCCAGCATTTTCTTTTGGTATTGCTTTGTAGAGACAAACGTGGACACGCGCTATCCGGAAGCATATTCGTGGTGGTCAGATTAAGTTCTACAAGATGAAGCACAGCATCGATCACACCACGTTTTAATGATTATCTCAGAAAATGCTATTTGCGTTTCTGAATGCTGAATTGACAAAATGTAGGTCAACTGTTTTTTTTTTTTAAAGGCACGTTAAACTTCTGAACACTTCAGTTAAATTACTGCACTAAAACAAATATGAATTTGAGATGACATGAAGAAACGATAACATTGCAGCTTACCAACGCTAAATATTAGATATTCCTGCAAATTATCGTTCGCGTTACTGCCGTGCCCTTCAGCTTGTTCACTGCTACCTTAAATCAAATCTTGGGTTACTACAGGTTACTACAGCCTCCCTGGAACATAAAACCTACTGTATGGTTACTCTGGTTTCATGTAACAACTATGTCATTAGTTAATGATTTAAAATTTTACCCTCCGTGAGCAATTCACATTCCAATGTGGTGCCGAAGAGGTTTTCACTTCCATTTCTTAATGTTACATTAAAGAAAAAATACTGTAGTTAATATTACGAAAATCTGTTGAGACAATGTCTCAAGGACATTAATGTATCTTTGAACGTTTAGGTACTTTAAATCCTGATGAAGTAGGAACAAAAACGATTCTTTAAATATTTTTATATATTTTCAAAATGTATCTTACAGAAGATACAATTAAAGACTTGTCCTGGTTGCATTCTCAAATAGGCTTTTAGCTTTAGATCTTAAGTGCTTGTTGTTTTAAATGATAATTAATACTGCCTTTTCATTCGAATAAAATTGGAAAAAGCAAACAGTGTGTTTGCCTGTTTATGAAAACATCCTTGGGGAATTACACTATTCATTAAAAAAATTGTAATGGTTTAAGCTCCAACATGGACCTTTTCCAAATGCTTCACTGCAGAAGAAAATATGTTTTTGTAGACACGCTAAAACAGTCAGGTATTCTAAATATCTGAAAACAGATGCTCAGCTGATGGACAGATGCTAGTGAAGTCGGGAAGGAAGCAAAGGGACCACCACGGCCTGAAGGGCTGGGTAACTCTACAAGGACAGCACAAATATTGCTATCGCTGAAACAGCCACAGAGAAACACCGAGAATTTGCATCAGCCATGAGGAACAAATCAAAGCACACAGATTAAAAAAAAAAAAGTGAGATTCACTCGATTGGGCTGATTGCCTGTTACCCACCTGTGATCACACTCTCTGCTGTACTCACTGCACAGGCTTGTCATCATTGCTTGGCTTTCTAGAGATTTAACTGGTACATCAGAGGTCACTGATCAACTGAATAACAAGAATATTTGTATATTTTTCAGTGCAAAATAAACAGTTAATCTGACTTAGTGTAACTAGTTCTGCAGATCTAGTTTTTCTTGATAGTTTCTTTACATTTTCTTAATTGCTCACATACAGTGCTGATACAACACGTCTTTTCCACATACTTATGTCCACATTTTAATTTCTAGTGACAAGTATTGTTAATGCTTCAAGTTGGCAAACGTGCCCAAATCACCACAACATAAAACAATGCTGTGAAAAACAACTGCTTTCCTTACTTAAAAAGCTAAGGGGGGATTATATTTTCCATAAATTTAATGCTGAGGATAGTTTCGATCACCAAATGGGAGAACTAAGTTTACATTTTCCAGAACTAATGTAACAAGACAGACACAGGCCAAATTCCTCTAGGAGCATGAGCACCACATGCATTTCAAAGCAAACATTACAATAATAATAAAATAGGGTTGTAGCAACTTTCTGTGCTCAGCTTTCATTTTGACAGACAACTAAATACAGTGCACCACCATGTGGCAATATATTAAGGCACGGTTCATGTGCCAAGACCTGTTTTTTTCCCACTTTTTACAATTTTGACTGTTTTTAAAAAATAAATAGCTCCGTCTTGGTATTAATAAGCTTCTCTTTAATGAGTTATCACAGCTTCACTGATCTCAAAAGCCCATTTTTAATACATCTGGATTAGCACAAAAATATTTGGACATTTTTATTTATAAAGCCCAATATTTACTTAAAAGCAGAGAGCAGAACTGGCCCATGATGAGAAAACAGCTCCTGCCAACTGCGTTCCCTCCCTTCCACGAAAGTGAGCATAAGCATATACTGGACATAACGCTCCTTTCAAAACATAAATACAGGTAAAAAAAAAAAAATAGTCAAGCTAAAAACTGAACTCATGGTTGATTAAAAGCTTCAAAAATGTTGAAGAAAACCAACACATATATTATTTAACAGTTACCCAGCTATTGTAAAACTGCTTCTCTCCAGGTTAGGAGAAGAAAAAAAACTCCATTTGTCACAAGAAACACCATGGCAGCTCCCCCAAACCCTACAAACCCCAACCCCTGAGGCCACTACGTGCCACTTGGGATCCCGGAGCACATTTCTGCAGCCAAAAGCTGAACGCAGGGAGAAGCAGGTTTTCATCAAGCTGGACAGCTTTTGCTCACACAGCACCGTAATTCACGCTGTCACCAAACTGCAGATGAGCACAGGCCCAGGCAATACTTGCAGTAGTTAAATCCAGGGTTAATTCGTGCTGCCTCGATGTGCGTTAGCCATTTTGTGCCATAATTTGGGCTCAGCCCGAGCTAGCAGCGCACGCTCCCCCCAGGCACCGCTGCCACTGAGCCTCTCCGTTTATCTCGGCTTCAAGCTCTCGCAGCTCGCCGGACCTGGAGGCTCTGCTAAAACTTCAGCAATCTCACAGAAAAGCAGGCAGAGGGAAGGCAATGCAATGGGTTTTTGCAAGCCACGTGCCTCGGCAGCGGGACAACCTGTAGCAGAAGAGGTGAGGGCAGCAGCTCGCCTTCCCGAGCCCTGGAAGCGGACTGGCAGCTCTCCTCTGCAAAAGTTGCTCCGGCACGATCCGAGTCTCATCACACAGCAATGCTACCACACAGCGAAGCAGTAAAGCGAATCCGAAACACAAAAAAAATACAGCAAAAAAAAAAACTACCTCCTGTATGGAGCTCGTGCTGAAGTTGGCTCTGGTCTGTGAAAGTCCAGCCTTCTCCCTCTCTCCCCAGCCCACCCTCGCCCGCACGCAGCCCGCAAGGCCCCTGCTATGCAATTAAGCCCATCATGATTTTCTGCTCCAGACAAGCCACCAGCAAGAACACAATGCGTATTATGCAAGTTACTGCATAGTTATGCAAGTTATATGCATATTTTCGCTACGCAGCGCAGCTCGCTGTACTGAGAGCTCTGAAGACACTTGTTTGATGGGGATGCTTACTCTTATTTTCAGCTGTCAATGTTTCCCTCATTTCTCTCAACTGGCTTTTTTTTTATATATTCAGACTCCAACCAGCTGCCAGCACTGTTAACGAAGCCCCTCCAGCACTTGCAATAACACAGGCCGTTAAGACCACGGCACCATCTGAGCACCGTGTCACATCAATCTGCTCCAAAACGGGTCTGGGGAAGACGCAGAAGGCACAGCACCAGCCCCTCACCACGGCGGGTACCCCACGCTCAGCAGAAGGAGAAAATGTCGCAAGTCTCCAGGGACGAGCAAGGCCTTGGACTGAAAGTATCACTTCTCAAAGGGAGCTATGCAAGTGCTCCCGTACCAAAGCAAAGGATGATTTCTTTGGTAGAACGCCTCCCCAAGTCCCTAATGGCACAGTTGGAAAAACACCAGTAAATCTGCCTTCCTCCTCCTGCAGTTGCCGTGCACGAGGTGAGGGGACCGTGACTTTACGCGAGCCTTCCGTCGCAAGTAACCGGGAGCAACTTCTCCAGCTGCCCCTCACCACTTCTGTGATAAACCACACAGAACTGGAAGTGCCCTGGGTGTCAAGAGCCCAGATTTTAGGGGGAAACATACCAAGCTATCATTCCTAGCAGGCCACTTGAAAGTCTACGACCATGCCTCCCAGACAACACCACCACACGCTTTGCTTGCAAACACGAGCAATTTCTGCCCTTTCCCCCCCACTTATCAACAGGGCTTGCAACAAAGCACAAGCCTGACACCCCAAACACTTCCCAAACCCAGCACCCCATCCCCACAACCCCAACCACGCCACTTCTACGGCACCTTCATCCCGCCAGCACCGCTGGGCGCCATCCGCCAGGACGCGGCTGCTCAGCCCAAGACCCCTCTGAGCTTCCAAAAGGAAATGAGGTTAAGGGCACCCGTCGACGTCTAGACTTTGGAGGAGAAGCAGCTCCCTCGGCCAAGCTGGATTCGTCTTATTTTGGAGCGAAAGGCAGCCCGAGCGCGACGCTTTACGCAAGCAACAACTGTTTATCTGCCCAGCAGCTCCGACCGCCAGCTCTCAGCAGCAGCCCACATTTCTCTCGGCGGCGCACAAGTAGCTTTGAGAAAAAAAAAAAATAAAAACAACCTACAGATTCTTGAACGGCGGCGAGAAATAAAGGAGAGGAGGATAGAAATCAAAAATCCCCGTTTTTGGTGTTTTTATTTTTCTTCCCCATTCTTTCGGGGAAAATGAAGTGCTCGGCGCTGAGGTTTCGAAGCCTTCCAGCAAGCCCAGCGCAGGTATCCTTCCTTCCTTCCTTCCCGAGCGCGCTGCACTGACAGCCAGGCAAAGTTGCATCGGCGACCCTCGCGAAAAGACAGCGCTTAATGAAATCAACCCGCTAATTAGCCCCCCTGTTCCCCCCCTCCAATATTCCTGAGCCCCTGGCAGAGCCCTGTGCTGGAATACCTCGCCCTGAGCTCTGGGCAGGGGGGGGGAAAGGGGTCGGTGGGGGAGCCCAGGGGTCGCCCGGCGCAGATTTCGGTGGCTCACCTTTATCCTGAGCGCAGGACAGGATCTCCTCCTCTTTGGGGTTAGTCACCTGGGTGATAATGGACGGGTTGTCCATGGAAACAGAGGGAGATTTCACCCGGCTATTTCCCTCCCGGAGGCAGAGGCTGGCGTTGCGAGGAAGGGAGGGGGGGGGTGCGGA
>CM021732.1:4889751-4915852 GCA_011075105.1 Heteronetta atricapilla | reverse complement strand
TCCTCCTCCTCCTCCTCCTCCTCCTCCTCCCGCCGGGCGAGGAGCCGCCGCCGCCGCTTCGCCGAGCGAGGATGAGGAGGGCAGTGCCGAGGGGAGGAAGGCAGGGGAAGGGAAGGGCCCCGCCCCGCCCCGCCCCCGCGCCGCGGGGCGCTCCAAGATGGAGGCGGGCGGCGGGCAGCGCCCGGGCCCCGCTGCGCGGTAAACAAGGGGGCGGGGCTACACGCAGGGGCGGGGCTTCGGCAAAGGGGGCGTGGTTTGGTCCCTGGTGTCGTACAAAGGTCTTCAAGGGAGGGGGCGTGGTTAAAGGGCGGGGGGCGTGGCCACGGGGCGGAGGCTCGCGCTCGGAGGCCCTCGAGGCCCTGAGGGGCCCCCGAGGCTGGGAGGCGCCGGGGAGGCGCTGGGGCAGGGGCCGGGGCCGGCCGCCATCGGGGCCCCGCCGCCATTTCCTCCCTCAGCGCGGCTGGGCGGGAAGGGGTCGCCTCAGAGGGCGGTGTGAGATGTGCCCACAGGTGGCCGTGAAGTGTTTCTGAACCGTACGGCTGTTTCGTATCGAGGGCGCTCCTGGCAGCTTCTCGCAGTGAAAATATATATATTTTTTAGAGCGTCTTGAAAGCTTGCCTGTCTAGGAATTCCCACCTCAGTGCAGCAGGGTGAGGGATGCCACGCACAATCCCTGCTTTCCCTGTCCTGCTGCTAGGGTCTGAGGCACGGTGCTGGGCAGGGGAAGCCAACCACACAGAACTGGCTCTTACTTGGGGCCATCAGTGCAAAACTAAAGAATAAAACCTTTAGGAAACTGTGTTGGTAGTAATAAGTAAGGAATTGCAGCCATGTTCCTCCCCTGGAAGAATAAAAATAAGTAAAAATGTATATCCAAGTCTATTGCAACCTTGCAATAAAAAGGACAGATATTTTAAATTCCATTAATTAATTGGGGAACATCCTTTTGTAGCAGCCACAGACCCAGGCAATGTGAATTTTTGCAGCAGTGGTTACGACTGTCTCTTTTGCTCTGAGATGAGAAAGCCACAGCCTGCAGTTCGACACACGCATATATATGTATATAATGTAGGTAGCTCTGAACAGTTTTAATTAATAGGGTCAAAAATGAGACAATTCAAGCGCTCGGCCAGGATGCAGAGATGACCATTGCATTTAATTCTAGCAAGAGCATCCCGTTGCTCTCATTGCAGTGCTCTACCGTAAAGGGAGGCAACAGGCCTGGCCTCGAGGAATTTCTAATCTATGGCAGTACCCCATTTAGTTTCTGGGGAAAAGTACTTAAAACTCTGGGGCCTTGTTTTGCTCCCAGTGAGTATATTCCTACAGTCAACATGTTTAAGTATCTCGCTGCGAGTCTTCACATCGCTGCATTTGTTTAATGCAGGAAAGGGTTGTTCACAATCTAGCTGTGTTTTCTCTCACAAAGCTAACACTCCCTAGGCAGCAGTACATGCAGAGATACCAGTATTGCAGGTTTCTGGGACTTGTATTTTAGGTTTGCCCGTCCTAGTCTTATGACAAACACTTGCACAGGGAATGAGTGCAATGCCACTGCTTGCGTTGCTTCCAATTGTGCAAGTTTCAACCTGTTGTTTAGCTTCGGCTTCTCCAGACAAGAGTCTTGCAATTGCAAACAGTCCCTTACAGGTTAGATCGGCAGGAACAGGAGTTAGTACATGTTGGCTGATGGAGTTGGTCCTGTTACCTGCAAAGCTTGAGAGCTCCTGCTCCTAAGCCATTAGGAGCTTTATCGCAGCTCTGCCTGTTTTGTAATCCAGCTAGTGCTTGATCTTTACCCGCCCAGACACTGGAGGCATTTTTAATTATCCCATGGTTAATTTACATAGGAGCGTTTGCTGAAACAATAAATTCATACCTCTGTTATTATTTGGTATGAGTTTCTGTATCAACATTTATATTTGGATAAACCAAAGTAGCTTCCTACTAGCATTAAGACAAAGGGGCTGATTCAGAGCAAGTTTCAGAGTCATCCAACACTAAAAACATATTCCATTTCTGTGCAGGGAAGGGGCAATTGTAATGTAGAGTAGGAGAACATGTGCTCTAATGCTTCTTTTCTATGCAGGGATGAGGAGATACAAACATCTTGTCTGATGAAAAGCACGTTTTGTAAGGCTTGACAAATACAATTCTCACCCTGAGCCAATGTTTTATGTACGTTTTAAATGTTGGTAAGATTGCTTTTACAATTTACATTGTAAAACTCCTGACAAACAGCTACCTGCTTCCTCATCTTTATTAAGGAATTTGGTATGTACTTCACTTCTGGGGGGCAGCTGCCGTTTATGGTGGCAATTAATGTGGAAGTAGGGTGAGAGACCATGGCAGGAGGGGACATATTTCCCTGCGATTGTCCCTTCGCTGTTGCAGCCTCCTTCTCCCCTCCAGTTTAGTGTGGAGAGCAGAAGAGCAGTGGCTTGCCGGGTGTTGTAGCAAGTCCATGCTCTTGGGGGGCTGTAGGAAGCAGAATGGGAGCTCAGGGAGCTGGCTGCACGTGAAACGGTCCCTTCCCCTAACCAGCATTGTTTACCCCCATCTCCTGCCTCCCATTTTTGTACCAGTTACAAGACCAATGCAGCAGAACCAAGAGCAACGCACGTTGTTTCTTTTCTTTACTTTCCAGACACTGAAGTATGTACAGTATCTTCTATCTATGATTCTTTATGTGTTACATGAACGAAATCCTAAATAAACCCACAGAACAGGTGCATGGTTTCATCTCCACTTTACAGATTGGAGGTGGAGATACAAACAAAACAATACTTTATTGGAGATTGCAGTATAAACTAGCAGGAGATCCAGATTTTCGTCATGACTCTTGACATTTGTCCTTGCCACTAGAACATGTCCCCCTTTCAATGCCATGGGATGTTTTATAATAGAGGGAAAAAAATGTTTTTAGCAGAACTGTTCTACATTAAAAGGAAGCATTTATTTTTGTTGGTATCAGCTCAGTGAAGGCTTGACCCTGGGCCCACAATGGGAGTTTTATCCTTGACTTTAATGGAAGAACAATCAAGGTCTCATGATATTACATCCTAAAGAAAGGAAAATACTGCCGTTTGTATCAATAAGATAAATGCTTCAAAGTTCGTGTAAGCTGGTGTATTCTTGCAATAAGTGGTTTATTAGATTGATTAAATGTCGTAACTTCACTTCAGCTATTAATCAGTTTTGGCAGCTGTTTATTGCTTTGTATACTTCGAAGTACTGGAGATTATTCCTTAATTATCTCATTGCAGCCCATTCATTGTTTCCTAAATAGTGTCATTACAATGGTAAATTGCAACAGTAAAGCAGTGTCAATACAAAGTTATGGAGTTCCCATTTTATGATGCATTCATAAAGTTAACGCAGGCTACTTGAAACGTAGCTGTGATTTCAGCACAGTGACCTATTTCATAAGGCATAAGAGATATTGATAAGAAATCATTAGAGCATTAAATGTGCTGGGACTCTGCTTTCATCAAAGTAAAACATAGCATGCTCCCTTTTGGAATATATGTACATGTAAGAATTAGAACTTATTAAATTAGTACTTATTTCATCACTTCCAGTTTCACCAAATGCTGTGAATTCCTAAGATTTTGTGCCTTTGAATACAACGTTTTTGTTTCTTTTTGTCCGTGGGGGTGAGGGGGGGGAGAGAAAACCAGACAATAGTGTCTTTGAGAGGATACTATTTTCATGCCACAGAAAGATAAAAGAGTACCAAATCAATCAGAAGAAAGCATCTGCTTTTCATATTATCATCAGATCTGGCAGCAATTCATAAAGTAGCAGTTGCATAACGATTTCCATTGTAAGTCCCTTCTCGCTCAACTGTAACTATACCTAACTTTAACATTATGAGTTGTCTGTTTCAGGCTGAGTGGTTTTGGGGGAATCGGAAGCACTGTCAAGCCCAGAAAGATTCATGAAACCTGCTTTAGAAACTGTAGCATAAATTGTCTCCCTCCTTGTTGCCCCAATACGATGTTTCTGGGGAAAAAATAAAAATAATATTGAAAATGATGGTTTATCTTTTTCTTTTTCTTTCTTTCTTTCTTCCTTTTTTTTTTTTTTTAATTCTTCTTGCCTTTCTCTGTGCATAAGATATCAGAAGATGTAGGTCCTTAGCATGGGTTAATAGTGCTGAAGACAATGTAATTTATTATTATTATTATTATTTTAAAACTAGCATTAACAATTTGACTTCAACCCAGACTCCTCTTAGACTCCTATTCCAGAAACTTAGATTAAGGAACCCAATGAAGATGAGGCCTGATTGTGCCAGACACTAGACACCCACATGAGAAACAATGCCTGAAAAGTACTCAAGCCAATGTGATGCAAACATGTAATTAAAAGGCCTGGCCGTAATTTTGATGCAGGGTTGAATTCAACTGGCAACCAACAGGTGGAAGGCTCCGTATAGCTAGCTCATCACCTGGTGACCTACAAGTGACACATCCAGTCCTTCCTAATTGCTAATGATACGCCACTGCAAGAGAGCCTGCTTTTTTTAGCCAGCAACCAAATCATGTTCTGGCCTTCTCAGGCAAAGTCTCCCACTCACTGGGTGTGCTAGTTTTGTCTTCGCCTTCTTCTGGTCAAGTTTAAACAGTCTCCTGCTGCCCTAAGGTGCTCATCGACATCTTAGAGCTGGAGGCGAGCTGCCACCAGGATTCGGCTGGCGGAGACATTTGTAAGGAAACTCCCACTCAGTCAAAACCAGTTGACTCAAGGCAACTATTTAAATTCCTTAACCTAAATAACTTGGCCTAAAACAGATTAGGGCTCGCTGTGAAGCTTTCAAGCTACAGGAGCGATAATCTCTGCCACAGGCCCAGAAACCACCATTTAGGAGGCAACAGCAACTTCGCGTGGTGTAATTGCTCGTCTGTCTGCAGCCTCACATCATAGCCATGCTAAAACTTCTTGCTGGTGGTCAGAGGTGAGAGGTGGGAGTTCTGTGTCATCAAGGGACCGGAGTGGAGACATGGTAACAGGAGCAAGGATTCACTTCTGACTGTACTTTTGTTTCATCTGAGCACAGCAGTGGGATAGGCCAAATCCTGGCTTTGCCCTTATCTGCATACCCATTGTGAGCACTCTGTTCCTCACTATCCTGCTGTAGCACTCCTGCTGATAGGCCTGTACAGGCCTGGTTTCCATTTCAGTTCTACTGGTTGTCAGATAGTTTATCTGTGAAACAGATATAATAACAGCTAATCTCATGTTATGGTTCCCTGGCTGTTTATAACCCCTATTAATAGTAACTGTGGAAGGCCTGGGACTAGATTTTATAGGGCACTGGGGTAACCAGTTACTGTGCATTCCCCTGAGGCTACGTAGCATCAAGTGTAGCAGCTTGTCCTTTCCAGACTAGGTCATGACCATCTTAACTCTGTCATCCCTCACTAAGGGGTACTTAACTATGTGCTCTTGGTATTTTTTCTGTGACATGATCGGTAATCAATTGATCTTGCTCTCTGGTTGATACTTGAGAATATCCCAACTGATTTCCAACAAGAGGCTGCCTAACTAAAGCCCTGCCTCAGGTGGGTATCTTCACAATACTTACAAGCAATCTACTGAATTGGCTGGACTGGAAATAGTCTGGATATAACTAGAGGGAAGTAGGATAAGTATCTGATGCTTCTATACTTCTATAAGGTGCATACTTTTAAATGCTTTACATGTTCTGAATTCTCATTTCTGTTGCTGGTACCCATTCTTAAAAGTGTGTATTTTATCCCCAAAATGTGGGAATATCAATACGTGATTCAGTGAGGCATTGACCACCACAACCATTAGCGCATTCAAAGTTTGCCTCCTCAAAACAGGACAATAAATGCGATTCTTACTGAAAGATACATGAAGGGATTGCTAAAGTAATAAGAGCAAAGGCATGCCACGTTAGTGACGAGGCTATGCTTTCCCATTAAGCGCTTGTAAACATGGGAAGATGTCTCTGTACTGATTCTGAGGGAACAATCTGATGAGCTGTGAGAAAGTCCTTGCTTCGTGGTATGATGAAACTGTGGATAAGAAAGGTATGACAAAGGCCTGAAACAACCCTAGGCAAGGACTCCAGGTCATCTTGGCACACTGGGGTATTAATTTACTCTAGGAGTCACTGAACTGAAATCATCAGTGGGAGCTATGAAATAAAGCAGTAGTATGAATAAAGGTAGTAGAATTTGGCCTTATTGAGAAACAGAAAAGGAGGAGTGAGGAACACAAATGTTCTTGTAAGTACAATGTGCAGTCATCTGGGTAAACTGAGAGCTATGGTAGGCAACTATTTTTTTTTTTTTTTTTAAAAAAAGGACTTTTCAGAATAAAATCCTGCTTACTGTTGGAAGAATGAAGTCAAAACAATTAGGAATTGCAATGAGAAATTCTAGCTTAATTTTATGCCATTCATTTAAAATTGCACAAATGGTAACTTAGCTTTTGGCCTCATGCCTAGAAGAGCACCTGAGAATACATCATTGCGTCATCACCAAGAGTCTATTGGCCTTCTTCTTTTAATTATGGGCTGGCTTTTGAAAGTGAAGTGGCTTGATTGGTTATGGCTGATCTAGACCTAACAAGCAGTGAATGACTACCACAAAAAATGCTGGCATGAAAACCACAAATTCTCTTTGAAGTCTTTAGATCTATGCTTACTTGCCATTCTGTGACCATTCGTGTGGTTGAAATTTTGTTCACACGGCTCCTGGTGGAACATCAGAGTGTCAAGAATGTGTAAGGGCGTTTCTGATCTGGTGGGGTGGTCCTTATGGCTGGAAGCAGAGAAATGGGAGATGAAATGGATAGGCTTGAGTGAGAAAAAGAGGGAGTATCTGCAGATACCATGTGAGGTCTGTACACACGGGGTAAGGGTTAGATGGAGGATGTTGTAAGGTAGAGGAAAGGAGAATAAGCCACAGAAAAGGTCGGAAATAGGAAGTCCTTGAACAAAAGCTCCTAACAACCTTCAACGCTTCAATCCTAGTGACTTTCCTCTGGCCATTTCCTCATAGGGCATTTGAAATTTGAGGTGAACTTCAGTACTTTGTTGCTGGAGAGCTGCAAATAAATTTGGTGGCAATTCAGCTTTAGATGTTGGAAATGCAGAGATAATTTAAAGCAGATCTGTGTCTGTGCTTAGGAATAGTATTGTCTTCTCTAGTGTTTGTGTCTGCTGTGTGCATAATGAGGTGGAGCCAAGTGAACACCAGAGGCTCCATGTAACTTTACTTTCATGACTGTGCAAAGCTGTGGAGGTATTGCTGCTTGACTGGTTCCTGGTGACTCCCAAAGCAGAAGACACTGACCATCCCCAAATAGTCTGGTACATATCCTATTTACACTGTCAAAGTGGTATTTCAGTAAAAGCTGGAATGGCTGGACAGTAGCTGGTTGAGGTAGTGGCTGGAGGGCCAGGCTCAAAGAACCCCAGTGAATGGAGTTCAGTCAGCAGCTGGTCACCAGTGGCATTCCCCAGGGCTCAGTACTGGGGCCAGTTTAACGTTTTTGTCAGTGATATGGATGAGGGGATCGAGTGCACCCTCACTAAGTTCACAGACAATACCAAGATAGGTGGGACTGTCAATCTGCTTGAAGGCAGGAAGGCTTTGCAGAGGAATCTGGACAGACAATTTTTCCTTTAAACTAGAAAATATGGGGAAAGAAGAGAGTTATGGATGTGGTAGGCAGCAAAAAATGGCACAAGTCAGGATGTGTTGCATAGCCATTGCTACATGTGGGTGCATGCAGCCAGGGAAGAGTGCAGGACATGGCTATGGAGAATCCTCTTGCACCCCTCCTGGGAAACCTGCAGGCTCGATCACCTCCCTGAAATGCTTGCATAGCAATCCACCTAGCATGGGGAATAAACAGGAAGAATTGGAGATCTGTGTGTGGTCGCAAAGCTGTGATCTCATCGCAATTACAGAATCGTGGTGGGATAGCTCACATGACTGGAATGCTGTCATGGAGGGCCGTGTGCTTTTTAGGAAAGGCAGGCCAGGAAGGTGAGGTGGTGGAGCTGCTCTTTATGCAAGAGAGCAACTGGAATGTGTTGAGCTCTGCCTGGGGGTAGATGGAGAGTGAGTGGAGAGCTTATGGGCAGGGATTAAAGGGCAGGCTACCGTGGCTGATACTGTTGTGGGAGTTTGCTGCAGGCCAGTTAATCGGGAACAGGAAGTAGATGAAGCCTTCTACAGACAGCTGGAAGTAGCCTCACAATCTCAAGCCCTGGTTCTCATGGGGGACTTCAACCACCCTGGTACCTGTTGGGAATACCACACAGCTAGGCACAAACAGTCCGGGAGGTTCCTGCAGAGCATTGATGATTCACTTTTGGGCCCTTCACTACAAGAAGGATACTGAGTTGCACAAGCATGTCCAGAGAAGAGCAACAAAGCTGGTGAAGGGGCTGGAAAACAAAGAGTTAAGAGGACTGGCTGAGGGAACTGGGGTTTTTCAGTCTGGAGAGGAGGATGCTGAGGGGAGACCTCATCGCTCTCTACAGCTACGTGGAAGGAGGTTGCAACAAGAAGAGCGTCAGTCTCTTTTCTCAGGTGACAAGTGATAGGACATGAGGAACCTGTCTCAGGTTGTGCCAGGGGAGGTTTAGATTGGACTTTAAGAAGAATTTCTTCACAGAGAGGGTGGACAAGCATTGGAATGGGCTGCCCAGGGAAGTGGTGGAGTCCCCATCCATGGACGTATTTAAGAAATGTGTGGATGTGACACCAAGGGACATATTTTAGTGATGGGATTTTGTAGGTCATGTTAATGGTTGGACTTGATCTTGAATGTCTTTTCCAACCTAAATGATTCTATGTTTTTATGAAAAGGGCCATGAAACAAGCTCTGTGATAAATATTTACAGGTAATGTAAGGGTCTATACCTTATGAATATACTTTATGTGGGACAATTTGGATGTAATTGATATTATTAAAATATTTGATGCTGAATTCAAGATACTTAAATAATCTTGACAAAATTAGTCTCACTGCCCTGGATTCTGTACAAAATGTAGTCAGAAGTGACCCACAGGCTAAAGATTTGCAATTTAAGCGGAAGAGCTAGATTAATTGTAGGAGAAAGAAAATACAATTTCATGTGGAAAACAGAAGCACAGAAAGAGTAATTTAGCTGAGATTGCATGGGCAATTTCTGTCAGGGTTGGTATTACCCCATCTGCTACCTCTCCAGTCAGAGATGAAAACATCCTGTAAGATTTTGAAAATCAACCCAGTAAAGACACAAGAAGATATATAACGTGGTAAGTTATGTACTGCTCCCAGAAGATAGACAAAGTCCATAATTCCTGGTCCTATCACCCACCCATCAGAAACAGAAGCACTGAGTGGCCCCCTGGGATGCAAGAGCTCAGCACTGTGAGCAGACACAAAGGGCTCATGGAGCGTGTACTATTGCCTCATGCAACCGCAGTGCAATCGTTTGTTCAAAAGGTGCCAAGTGTGAAAATGTAACTGATGCTGTGTCAGTGGGTCAGTGGGAAGCCTCTGCTTGTTTATTTTTGTAGTCACCACCACCCCAGCGGGATACTGCTGAACTGAGATTCTCACATAAGCCATTCCCAACTTGAAGCCTGTCCCGAGCCACCAACTTAATGAGTGCCACTGCTGTCATTTACAGCTCGCAGAGACATGGTTGTAAGTGGAAGCAAATAGATTGTGGCATTATTAGCTGAAGATGTGTAGGCAGGCCTGCCACAGCAACAGACTTCACACAGTTGCACAGTGTTGACTGCTTTGGAGACTGATATGCCATGTAAATTCAATTAATTGGCTCTTCAGCTTGGTTGAAATATTAGCCCATGAAGTACAAATATCTCAAGCCAAACAATTTTTTCTTGTCTGTCATGGGTAAAGTGCTCTGCCTGCGATTGTCTTTCAAATGTTCATCTTAACATTCTCAGGTGATTTTCTCCAAGCTTCATTTGATTCCACATTTCCGTTTCCCTTGGTCAGTCAATGAAATATTTTCTTTGCATACTGGCATTACATTCAGTTGGGGAGATACATATTTCTGGGCACAAGCCAAACTGGTGTTTAGAGACTATGATAAAAGTGGAAAACCGTGTTGCAATGTGTTGGTCCAAGCCTCATTTGCAATGCTTTGCCCCTGGCTAGTCATCCTGCAGCTCTGTGTAGCAGAAGTGTACTCTGCTCTATTTGCATGCAGAGAAGACTTTGAACTGCCTGGCATTTTGTGTGAAATTTCCCCTTGGCTGAAGGCCCTGTGCTAGATCTGTGTACCATTTAAGTTCTTTATGAATTAGCTTTTACCAGCATAGTTAAATAATGAAGACAGTCTGTTGGCCAATATATTGATAAATGAATTACTTGGCTTCCATTGACTGCTATTTCTGTGAGTGTGTGGTTACTATTTGCAAGTATTCATGCAGCTCCAACTACACGTGGAAGTGCCTGGGTTGTGGGGTGACAGTACTTGGGAGAGTTGGGTTTTGGCCTCCCTGGGACCTCCCCAGCTCTCTCCCTAGGGCCAAGTTGGAGGCGGAGGGGTTTTGTTGTATTTACAGGCTGCCTGGGCCTGAGACAAAACCAACAAACAGCTCTAGGACACCTGCTTGACCTATACTGCTTTGATTTAGAGAAATAAAGCTCTACCCCATAGAGAAAGGGCTGAAATCCTGCTGCTCTTGGGAATGTTATTTCAATGTACTCGTTCAGTGAGTTGGCCTGGTAGCTTACAATTCAGAAACCCTAGAGCATTTGTGAATTGTGGGGGAAGTACACTATTCATTATCTGCTGTCAGGCATTCATCATTCCAGTGTAAGCTTCAATCCTCTCATCAAGATGCAGAACATTACTTATGACCAGTCGCAGGCCATGAATAATGGCTTAACGAAATGAACAGTTCTCTAACAATTCAAACTCGGGTTTGTTAATCAAAACTATTCAGAGCCAGATTCTGGCATCCCATCACACACACACACTGAATAACACCTTTCCCCCTAGTCCAATCTCTTCAGCTTTCATTGTGTTTAAAGTTTAACAAGATTTTTTGTTGTTGTTCTGACCTCACCTAACTAGCTCACAGGAAAAGCTGGAGTTTGCCTCCACCAGAATTAGTAGCTCTTGTCTCGTTCTGCAGTAGCACTTTCTGTACAAAACCACTTGGCAGAGATGACAAATCTGCTTGTCTTTTCCTTAGCTCCATCAGATGGGATATCCACTCTGGTCAGAAGCTAAGTCCTGCCTAGAGCTAAGCACTGATTTAAATGTATCTTTTATTCTTTATGTGGGAAAAGTAACTCAAAGTGACACGTTCTTTATGGGATCTTCTACACAGCAATAAAATATGACCGTATTCATCCATGTGTAGGATTATGCGCTGTTCTAGTCAACCTCCCCACTGAGGTTTCACACCATCAGCAGTTCTCTCCTGTATATTGCCAAACATACTTCAGGCTCCTGGAAAGTGGAATATATTCATGTATTTGCAGCCCAGTCCCCAAGTGTTCCTCCACAAATGTTCAGAGCAGCTGGTAGCTCTAGCTCTCTTCCCCAGTCGTGGGAGGCTTCTTACATTTTTGCTATTCTGAATTGTGCCAAGGAAGCTGGTACTGCATTTCCAGAAGCAGAGATTGATTCAGTTGGCACATTTCATTTGGAGAGAGTTTTCAGGGTAGAGGTGTTAAGGTAAAGCCCTGGAAATTCTTCTGAGAACTGAGCCTTCTGTATCCAGTACTATCTCTGTATCGTAAAGCCCAGCCTTGGCACTGTGCATATTAGGTACTTCTCCAAGAGTGGTTCCCCAACTGTTTTGGGGCATGGGATTACTTAGGATAATGTGGGTGTTATAAGAAGTTTCCAGAGTCCTCGGTGTATTCCTGCCCTAATATTCCTTTGCTGAAACTTGCAATGGGGCTCTCAGGGATATAGGTACACAACTTCCATTGTGGTCAGACTCCATTATGCGTTTAAACAGAACTTTGCATTTTATTTTAGGTATTCATTTGTAAGACCATTTTCAGTGCTCAAGATGAGGAAGAAAAAACCCTCTGGATTCGTGTCAGAGGATTTCTCGATCGGCAACGGCTGGTGCAGGGGAGGCGCAGCTTGCTGTTTTTTTTTTTCCCCAGCAGATTATGGTTTGAGGCACTAGCTGCAATGAGTGGGAAGGGAGGAGCAGGGAAAAGAGAGAGAGAAAAGAAAGGCCCTCATCTAGAGGGAAGCCAGGATGCTTACCTCTCACTTTCTCTCCCTCCTCTGCCTTGCATTCCCTGCCACCGGCTCTTCATCATCTCATCCTGCCTCTAGGCCTAGAAATGTGGGCATCTGTGAGAGAACAAGCTGATATATGGTCTTGTCTCCTCTCACAAGTTTTCAGCAGATTTTCATTTTGGTCATTTCTTTTCTTCAGGCATTGTATGTTTATTAGAGAAAGGAGAGGAAAAATGCAACCCAAACAACATTTCAGCTTCTCCAGCAAAGTTTCTATTTTGATTTATTGAAAACTTGTCCAAGCACTTATTTATATTTTATCTGTGAAAGACCCAAAAAGATTCATCTGAAACAGATATTTCCATGGAAACGTCCATCTTTGATGAGATGTCGTTCCTCAGATGTTTCAGCTGAAGAATTTTGTCAGTTCTGGCAGAAAAAAAGAGTGGGAGGCAGAACAAACAAAGATGAAGCTTGCAGGAAAACATGCAATGCTTCAAGTTAATGGGCTAAAATGTCAGCTGGTAAACTGCCATAAAGCCAGAAAAGTCAACCAGTCAACCCAAGTCAATGGAGCTATGCTAATTTACAGAGGGATCTGGCCTTAGATTTTAATAGAACCAGCCTAGCAAGCTGTTTCTGCGCTTACCCATCCTCCTCCCTTTTTAATAAGCTCTCAGTCATACTTGGCCTAGCCTTTAATAATTCACCCTTCTCTCTTCACGCTCCTTCTTCCCTCTCTGGAGATAATAGGATGGGATTTTCTGCTTGCAGCCCGCACAGAAATATCACAGACAGGTTAAACTCTGCACAGCTGGCTACTGCCTTCTACCATATCCCTTGTGCCTCTTTCTGGACTCTAATATCTATCCTCTGTTTGGTCTTTACTTATCCAGTGCCAACTGAATTCCGTGGTATTTGTTATAAATTATGATATAGCGCATTGTATTGTAATGTATAGAACCTGGGATATTGAAGCATTAAGCTCACGGAGCAATCAATTACTCTAATGGGAGTTTTGTGTGTCTAGCTGCAGTTCTGGAAATCAGATCTATGCGATAGCTCTAGGACGCAATCCAACTCCTGGAACAAGAGACTTTTCTACAGCAGAAGTTACTATTTCTTTTTTTTTTTTTTCCCACTAAGGGCCAAATAGGTATTTAAAACACAATTGGCAAGATGCACATTAAAGGATGGTTTTTTGTTGTTAAGGGTAACTCCAGCATATAACGACCCTGTGTAACTGCTCAGTCCTCAGCAGCTTGTAACTGTCTGAAGTCAACAGCTGGATCCCAGTTCCAGAGCTGCAAGTGTCTTACCCCTCTCCTTTGAAGCCAAGACCCAAAGAATTGACTTTGTCAGACCCACCAGACTACTTTTCTTAATCTAATTTTAATACCCTGGTGACCACGTCCTTCCCTCTCGCCTACTTTTATTAAACAGAGTAGGGATGTGCTGATGCAAAACAAACAAACAAACAAACCAAAAACCTCCCTTGCAGACCTTAAAAGTCTTGTGTATCTTTTATTATTATTATTATTATTATTTTGAAGATCCTAGGAGAAAAAGGAGCAACTCCTGATTGCCTCGTGTAGAAGTAAATAGTTTTGAGTCCACAGAGAATACGAGCCTCTATTTTCAGTAATGTATTTCAAATGCGTGAGATCGATGTACCTGATCTTATTCATGTGGAGGAGTGAAGACACCACACAACGTCCGAGATGTCTTCTCTGTTGATTTCTCAGAAGTACATTGTATGGAGCACACCTTTGGCAAAACTTTTTTCCAGATGATGCAGAGATGCTGTTTGATTGCTCCCGGTACAGAGCTGGTAGCTGCATCTTCCAGAGAAATAAAAGGTAATGTGTGTGAATGGTTCCCTTACTGAAAACCAGTGGACTTTGTATTGGTTAAATCAACCTCTTGGAACAACAGATGCTGTCATTTGAATTTCAGCTCAGCATCTTGATTGGCATTCTTTTTTAATGACTTTTCCTTATTTGTGAAATTCAGTTGATGGTTATTGCATTTATTTCTGAAGAACATTGCTTTAATTAAAAAAAACCCACACCTCTGCTCTACAGAAATTAATATTCGCCGTGTATATGGCACAAAAGTGTATGTGGTGAACATGGAGAATAATTAGTAGCTGTAGGAGGAGAACTTATGAGAAGATGATTATGAATATGTAGCAGAGGAAATAGACTACAAGGAAATTAAACTGAGAAATTTATGAGCGAATAATTGACCTCTGAGTAAATACAAACATTCTCTCAACAGCTACTTGAAGTATTGTTAACCACTCAGTATTTCAGAACATTAACCACTCTTTTAGCTAAACAGTTCTTTGCTATTGGCAATGACTTACTCTTTGGAATTACTTTGCTATTTTACAGTGTGATTGCTTACCGTATACATGATGTTATAAATACACGTGGTGCCAAAGCATTGGCGTAGGTGGGAAAAAAGCAAAAATGCTCCAAAGCATTGGAGTCGGTGGGTCATAATCTGTTAGATATGTGTAAATCTAAAGTTATGCCCTCTACCAGAGAAAATAGTTGTAAGGACTAACTAAAGCCGCTTCCAGAATTATGCTGTTACAAATGAGATCCAAATTTTGTCACTACTACCAAATGAATACAGATCTGTTTGCGCAATGAAGGCAATTCTTAAAATAGAGATTTTTTTGAACTGATGGTGAAGTTTCTAAAGTAGATTTTCAGAGTTTTCAAAGCTTGCATTTCCCCTTAGATTTGGGGAGTAATTAGAAATTCTTCCAGTGGCTTTAAGGACTGTAAGCTAGAGGTATAAGCTTGTTCCAAAGAAAGTGCCATCGTCTTCCAAATAAGAGGCCTGGTGGACGTGAGCAGATAGGTAAGCCAGAAGAGCAAATGTGATAGTGGATCTATTTGAGAGGCAGGTCCCAGGAAATGTAGAGCATCCATGAGTATGGGCTAGGCCTCCTACCTGAACTGTGTAATTGAGTAGGTGGAGTCTAAGCCTTCTGAAAGATGACCATGTTCCTATTTTGTGGAATCAGAAATCATAATGATAAAAAATAGGATG
This sequence comes from Heteronetta atricapilla, assembly GCA_011075105.1. Classification (NCBI taxonomy): domain Eukaryota; kingdom Metazoa; phylum Chordata; class Aves; order Anseriformes; family Anatidae; genus Heteronetta; species Heteronetta atricapilla. The sequence continues at coordinate 4,900,563 of CM021732.1, read as the reverse complement.
GAGAAGCTTGTTCACTGGAAAACTTACATATTATAATGGTCCACGCAGGATGACTTATAATGGCTGTATACTGAAGATAAAGATCCGTTTCATTCTAGAGACAATATTTATTCCTGCTGATTGTGAACCCAACACGGTGCTAAGTTATTTCTACCTTTACACCCATGAAACCAATAAGAAAGATATGGCATTTGTGAAGCTTTGTCTCTTCTCCTCCTCCCAATGAAATAATGGTTAGCGTACCAAACAATTGACATCACAGAATAGAGGACAAGCAGTTATCCAGAATTTGTAATGATCAACTACAATATGTGACTGATTGAATCAGGTGAGGAGTGTGAAGGATGAGGTTCATTTGCTGGCCGTGGCCTCTTTGTTTGGCAAAGAGAGATAAGAAGACAAAGCTCAGTTTTATCAGAAGTTAACGAATGACTTAGTAGATGGGAATCTCATATCAACTCTTTATTTCATTGCAGTCCAAGTAATTAATAAAGTATGCATGGAGGCAGTGGTAAAAGTCCAAATGTAGTACCTTAGATGTTCCCTTCTTCTCTGCTGGAACACAGAGGGATACTCTTGGGAGGTACTGACTGCATCAGTGTGGACCAGGTAAGGCTGTTGGGTTTGAAGAGAGATTCCTGGAAAGGTCCTAAGCTGCATAGCTGTGGTCTACAGGAATCCATATTTACAGTCCCAAGTTCCACCTTCGGCTATCTAGCTGAAAGTCAACAAATTCGGGTTATGAGTCATAGGAATGAAATTATAAGCTTAACCCAAAGGGAAGACGTGGATGTGCTCCAATTCAGCAGAGTTTTTATAAGCAATGAACATTTTTCTTTTTGTCTGGGAAAAAGAGAATTACCCATAGGCTAAAATCAAGTAGTCCAGAAAAAAAAAAAAAAAGGATCCACATCTGTTCTTAGTGATGATGAGAAGGTTTTAAAGGATACATCTACACTAGTTAAACAAACAGTGTTCGGCCCCTGGGATTTGCCTTCTGTTTTGTTCAGTTATTAGAATGATCCCTGGTACAATTTTTGGCCCAGGTCATGTAGTGCTGTCCCAAACAGTCTCCAGTTACAGTTTGGAAGTTCACACAAACAAGGGACCTTTCCCCACAGGCAGTTTGGATGAGGTCACCTTCTTCCAACTTGGATAGTATGGACACAGCCAGCTTGTCCTAGTTGGCCTCTGCACCATAAAATGCTCAGTGGCACAATTAAGTCCACTAGAAGAGGTGTAGCTGAAACTGGTTAAGCTATATGCAGACATCTGGGGGAGATCCTTCCCCTACGACCTCTTGAGCTGAGAACAGCTGAGATAAATTGTAAGAGGAAGAAGGAATAGATAAGATCTTCTATTACAGGTGAACTACATTAAAAAAGGCAAGACTGTGTGAAAGAACCAACACTACTTGAACTGCTGTTTAGTGATTTCTGGAGCATTCTGCTTTTCTGGAGGTTTTCAGTACGACAACTGGAGGTTCCTACATGGAGAATTTGGATACTAGAACCGAAGGTGTATTTTGAGCCTCTGTGGCTGAACTATTTCAAAACAAGCAGCAGCAAAGATGCGAAGTCCAAAGTTCAAAAGGAAGTCCTGCACTTCAAACTGGGGGCTAAGAGTAAGATGCAAAAGGAGTGAGCTACAGTGAAAGCTCCAGGAAAGCATCCTCATATACCACTTCTTGGAAGTAAACACCTACATGTCAGTCCACATAGCAGAACATGGGCTTATGTGCTTTCTAGAGTAGGGTCATGCAGAACTAGAAATCTGATGGCAGAGAGGGTTTGATTCTGAAGTTCCTGAGAAAGAACTTCTGGGGAGGTGGATTTATGGATGTATGGGCAGGGAAGAAGTTAGAAACTGGGTAGTTACAGAAATCAAATGAAAGCAAAGAGATTATCTGTAGGTAAAGACCTGAAGAAGTAAAGGTTAACCTTGTTTAATTGGAGTTAACATTTTCTAAGTGTTCAGATACTGGTTTATATGTTCTGCATTCTGAAGCAATGGGCCCAGCTCATTTGTACCGGCACAAATGAGAAATAAACCTCTCCACGCACTTGAGCTTCTGCTGTATGTGAGATGAAAATCAGAGCCAGAGGCATTTGGAGTTTGAAAGAAATATTTTTGTTTTTGATGTCTATTTTTGCTGCCTCTATTTCGAGCAGACATAGCTGGGGCTGGAAGTGAATACAGTGTCTCTGAAGAGGTGAATTATTCCCAGCCAATCTGTAGTGGCAGAAGTGTGGTATCTTATGGGCTTGAAATAGACCATCCTCATTAACCACATGTTGGGCCAAACTCCATTAATTGCTACAGCCCCTCAGGGCTGAATTTAGCCCATTATAACAAAGTGATAATATTGTTGGGAGCTATTTTTATGTCCTGTGCTGTAAGTTGAATACTACGATACACTATAAACTTGGTAAAGCCAAGACATTTTTAGGCTTTGGGGTGGCATAAAGTAGTTTCTCGGTGTTTGTCAAAGCATTTCTCAAGAGTTCCCAACAGTACTAATTAGCAGAGATTAATGATAGCTGAAGTTAAGGGAGAACTAATGAAGGTGGTGTCTTCAGACTCATGTCCTTCTAAAGGTGTTCAAGGAAAGCTGAGTGAGGTGGTGGCATGCTGGCCAGGGATCGGTGGGACTGTACTGGTGCTAATGAGTGTGCCACTGATATGGAGTGAAGGAAAAACGAAGCAAGACCCTTGAAAATTTTATTACTAATGGGGCTGTTGAGTTGCAGGTGGCTCGTGTACATCTCCCCTGCTACTCTAGGATGTGTGGAGAGCTGTTGGGCTTTGCAGGCATCAGTTGAGGAAAGTGTAGAGGTGGAAGGGATGCTGAGGCTGACACCACCAGTCCATCCTGGGACTAGAACGGGTGGTCAGACCCCTTTCTGCAAGGGGCAGTAGGAAGTTAAGAAGAGTTGGATCTAATCTATGTGCTACTTCAGTTTGTCTTTCCATCCGTCACTTGTCGTACAGCTTTTGGCCATCTCAACATTTTGGTACATGTCTCACGAGCTCAGGAAGACTGCGGGTCCCTGCTGGGGTTTGGCAGCACAGACAGGACTCACAGAGTTCATCTGAAAACCTCTCCCAGATGCAGCCCATGCACAGGGTCTCAAAACCACGCTCCCCTTCTGCAGCGGACACGGCGAGGGTGAAGGTGGGTGCCGTGCTAACACGTGACGGTTCGCCAGGATGTTGTGTGGTGCTGTTCTCCCGTGTTGCTATTCCCCTGGCAACGACAGCAATTGTTTGACACATCAGCCTGCCTGACACATGCCTGAGCTGCACAGCGCTGGCATGAGCTGGCGTTACACCTGCCGAGTAATTGCGCTCTCGCTAGCTTCAGGATCAGGCACGTGAGCCTCAGCCATTCCCAGAACAGCTTCGGCCGAGCACAAAACCAAGTTAAAGAGAGAAACCCAGCAGGCAGCGAGGTGCTGAGTCACCGCGCAGCCCTCCTCGGATAGCCATGCAGCAGCGCAGAGGATCAAAGGTGAGGTGACCTTGTGCATGGGAGGTGAGGCAAGTCCTCTGCGCGGGCTGGAATGTGCATTAGCTCTGGAATGCAGACAGGCAAACAGGGCTGAGCGAGCGCCTTTATTAGCTGCTCTAGGCACGGCTCTGAGATCGGCCGCGTCCAAGAGGAAAAAGCTCTGCGTGTGTCCAAAACCCTGAGAATCAAATGCTCACAACATATTCTTCGACCTGTTCTTCTGAGCGGGACTGCGATTAGCCTGGGTGATCTTTGGTTTTGTGCTGCTCTGGTTTGAAGCTAGCTGGGTCATTCTGGGAAGCCTGGAAACCTCTCTTTAATTTGCTAAACAGGAAACTTGCATCCAGCCTGTAATTTCACAATTCTCATTATAATCTGCAGAGCAGGATTACAACAGGCTGTGTTTTAAAGATTACTGTTTCCCATCCCAGCTCCAGCCCACTCTCTTTATTTCAGTGGTCAAAATATCAAGGTCGTTATTTCTGGGTATATTCTGCACTTGCTGATTTCTATACCGACTCCTTGGCCTAGGTAATTAAATTAAGGTGCCTTTTGACTACTTTTAGAGGGATTGTCTGGCCAGGCTGGTTTCACTGGCTTGTCACATGGACCCAAAGCAACAAAGAGGCCAGTGCAGTTTGCCAGATCCCCTCCGCGTCTCTGAGAGGTGTGTTACAGAGAACACAAAGGAGTTGGTGAAGATGAAAGCAGAACCCCGTTGTTTTCTGTTTAGATGCCTTGCCGTGTGCTGGGATCACAGGTGCTACTACAGATGGTACAGATGGGTAAGATTAATCCCTTTACACATCTGCAATGTGAACATTTGTTTCTGAGTAGTCACCCTGGACCCCTTTATGTTTCAAAAATTTACCTCTCCCTAAAGTAGACATTGGCAACACGTGCCCCGTTGTTTTTTGCCCTAAAAGACCCCATTTGTCTTCATGGACAACAGCGGAGGTCAGCAAATAACCTCACATACAGACATCTACACCTGAGGTATTCAGATTTAGTTAGCGAGCCTCAGATTTCCAGTTGAGTTTTCTCCGGATCTCAGGGTTATGAAATCAAACCTCTGCTCGGTCTATTTTTACATCAGCCAGACATCTCTGGAGATGGAATTGCCCTCCTCCCCAGATATGATTTGAATTTGTTTGCTAAAGCATCTGCACATACGGCCCTTCACAGAAATCATGCTTTCATGAGTTTCTTGCCTTGGGGCATACCTCCCTTTTGAACCATCCTCTGTGAAGTGTTGTGTGACAAGGGAAACTGAATGGGATGGCTGTGCTTCTTTCCATTACTATTTGGGAAGCCACCAGTGACCAGAACAGCCGTGAGAAGAAAACCACAAAGGCAGAAGGCCCAGACAGGCTCCCGGTGGACAAAGCCCATCACAATGTCCTCGCGACCCAGCCTACGTGCGGAACTGGGGGGGCTGCGCCTGGATCGTGCCTTACCGTGCGCCATGGGATCCTCGGGATGAAAGAAGCTACATAAACATAAAATATCTCTATTGATTGTAAATGACAGCAAAAGGGAAACGTGTGATTTAAAGCAGTGCCAGCTGTGGTCTAATATCAGATAAACCGCGCTGATGCTGTTGTCAAATCCAGTTACCCACTCTGCACCACTCATGGCCAGGCAAACTGGGGGTAAGGATCATTTTTTTCTATCGGCGCTGCAAAGGTCTGCATGCTCCTGTCTGCCTTTCCTGCAGAGATATGGACATGGGCAGTGCTGACAAGTTGCATGCCTCTTATCGGGGGCGGTTATGTCATCGGGCTGGTGTAAATCTCCCTCTTCCTCGTGTGCTGCTGTCAAAAAGAAGGAGGGCAGCTTGGCAGGGCGCTGCCCCCCACCACAAGAGGTGCGACTTGTCAGCAAAAAAGTCATGGAAGTGATCCTACGGAGGGTGACAAAAGGTTGAAAGCTAACGCGGGGACCTCCCAAGAAAGCACCGGGCAATCTGCACAGCGATTCCTCCTCTCAACACGTGCCTTATGTAAGGGGATGGGAGCCTGACTCGCTGTGCTGGGGACCTCCCGAAAAGCTGGGCAGGATGGGCATCCTGCAGGCTGCTGTTACACCATGCACCTTCAGAAATGTGGTCCCATCAGCTTGTAAACTGTGCTTTTCCAGATCTTGCTGTCCTGAGGGCTCTGGGAATGATGTCCATCTCACACAGCTTCAAGGGAACGTGTCAAGCATCGTGTGCTGCTTCAGGTGCCCCGTGGTTTCAGAGACATCGGCTTGAGGCTGGTGGGTAGGAGATGGAACCCGTGCGAGAGCTGGGTCCTTCTCGTGTGGCAGCTAGAAGCCAGGTGAGATAGACCAGGGCATCTCGAGGGGCACTGGGTGTATATTTGGGCATCTGCATTCCTTCCTACACGTCTGCATCCTCAGTGTCTCCATCTGAGCTGGTCACCCTGGGCTGTTTTTGTACTTGGTGTAGAGACGTGTTTTCAAGGTGTGGTTGAGCCAGACTGTTTTGGACACCTCTTTTAGGAGAAGGCGAGTTGTTCCCTAGACACCACTGACTGTCACAGCTAGATTTCTGTGACTACAAGGGGAGCATTGAGCTGCTAACTCAAATGCAGGCACTTGCATCCAGTCGGCTGAATCTCAGCCCGGGCCTGGTCTGTCTCACGTTGACATCAGCTTCATACCAAGAAAAAAAAAAAAAGCAATCCACGGATCTGATTGTGCTTGTAATTACAGCAGTGTCGGTGAAATTAGACTCAGAACCACCACTTGGCAGTTTTGTCCCCCAGCGGAAGCTCTGACAGATAGTCATTACGGTAATGTTTTCATGGCTCCTTTTGTAAAAACAAGAGTTTCGGTTGAGAATTATTTGTTTGGATCCGAGCCAATTGCAAACTGCTTCTCTTTTAACGGGGTGTCCCAAGACGCTTTCAGCTACAATGAGGTGAGCAAGAGATGTTTTGGTTTGCCGGCGATTCTGAAAGATAATTGCACACATCTATATTGTTCCTATTTTTCTATATCGTAAAAAGTTCCACTCAACACCAGAGAAAACATTTCAGGTCGTTTTTAAGCATTTTTTTTTTCACGTTAAAAAGAAAAAAAAAAAAACAACAACAGAGTGAAAGGAAATATCTGAACAGAAGGACATTTCATAGTGAAATCCTTCTCAAGCAACTTTTTTTTTTTTTTTTTTTTTTTTTTTTAATTCTAAATGCATTCGTTTGGCAAAACTGACAGAAATTCGCAGTGTTGCTGCTTTTTTCACCAGAAAGAGCATTTAGCCCCAAAAATACGCCCACGCTGTTTCAGCTGCGGCGTTCACAGAGCCGCAGGGCTCTGGGCCCTTGCTGGCAGGATGGGAGGGACTGGGAGCAGCCCCTGCAGGTTGGTGACAGAAGGTGACAGAAAGGGCTCTTGGAAGCCTTTCCTCTGCGACATGTCCACAAGGTAAATGTTCCCGTTATGATTTGCAAGCCGGCCGTGTATCACAGCAAATACCAGGTACAATAAGACCCAGACAGCAAAACTGAGTATAAATAGATGATGGAATTCCTGGCATTAGTTCTGGAGCAGTTTGGGACTGGAACGAGTGAAAAATACAATTTCTCTAAAAGGGAAGTTTCCTGTGAGTAAAAGCCAAATGTTCCCCCCCCTGCTCCCCCTCCTTCTTTCCCCAGATTCCAGTTTTTCACTGGGGAGAATCCAAGTGTTTCAAGTGAGTTCAAGCAGAATTTCATTTTGTTGAACTGGCCTGATTTGGGATGCAAACCGACCTCTGAAATGCTGAAATTTCCCGTGGGAGCAGAGCAGAAATTCTGAATTTTGCTCAGCTCTAGTTACTCCTCGCATGGAAATGGCCTAAAGCAAACAAACAACCACTCTCCTCATGCGGGTAGGAGAAGCGCCTGGTAAGTAGGTTAATTTGGAAGGGGTTCCCTGGTGGCTGCTCCTCTTCCTCTCTTCTGCCTGGGGAAACCTGTGCAGGGATCAGCTCTGCAGAGCGGGCAGTGACAAGCTCCCCTTCGAGGCAGAAATAAACACACGCATATATAAACTCAAAGATCCGCTCCTACAGGAGTCGTTTACACCCCAGGGCGGGCTGATGTGGCTTGAAAGTGCTCCACTGACCTCGACGGAGTGCCCTGGCAAAAGGATCGCTGCGTTCCCTATGTGAAAACATGAGATTTCCCAGCAAAAATAAGACCCTAAAGAATTTTGTGTTAGGCTCCGCAAAGCAGCTGATGGCCCAGATGGGACTTCATAGCTGTGGCTGGATGCTGAAAGGCTGCCAGCTGGCGAGGCAGGCCCGTGGGTGAGGTATCTGCACGTTACCGGTGAGGATCGGCGAACGTGCCAGAGCTGGGAGACCGGGGGGATGCGAGCGACCCTGGTGGAGGCAGCTGGGTCCTTCTCCTTGCCTCCATCTCTCTCACAGCTCAGGGACACGGCTGCAAGATGACAGCGGCCTCCAGACCCGGTGAAAACCTGGGGCAGCTCGGGGGAGAGCCAGACCCTGAGGTGCGGACGGAGCGTGGCTGCTTCTCCTACCCGCGGCTTGCTGTCTGTACGTACAGGGCACGGGGGGAGGAACCGTGTGGTTCTGCCTCCGTGCAGCCAACAACAAAGATGGATGTGCCCTCTAAGCACTGCAGGCTCTGTCCCAAAGTATTCCTGCCTTTCCAGGCTGAGCTTCAGCCTCCCACCGGCTATTGTATGGTCACAGCCCTTTCCCTCTCATCTGAGCCCAGCAAAGCGCCCTGCCAACAATTAAGTCTCACTATCCCCTAGCGAGCTGGGGAAGAATTATCTCCTCATTTTTACCTGTCTGGGAAATGACACAGAAATTAATTGACTTCTTCAAGGTCACGCAAAGAGTCAGGGGGAGATGTGAAAATGGGACCCAGGAGTCCTGACTGCTGGTCTTTTCTAACCACCAGATACATAACATCAGTTGCTGGAGAACCTGCTCATAGGCTTTGCAATTTTGATTAAAGATTCAAAAAATATCGGAGCTTTAAAGGAAAAAAAAAATAATTCTCTACAACTTTACCAGGCGATGCATGACCAGGCACAGCCCCCCCTGGGGATACAAGCTCCGCTGAAGATGAGCTGACCGGCTGTCTGCTCCACATATGTGAGGGGTCCTAGGCTTGACGCCAGGTGACATGGGCAGCAGGCTTGGCTCCTGCTGCTGCAGGCAGCCCAGGTGTCTGGCAGGGCTTTGCGTATCCGTGGGTCACCAGAAGATGAGGCTCTGAGTGGGAGAAGCAGCAAGCTGTGGGTTTACGCCTGCGTTGGTGTTGGAAAGCGTGTGAATTTAGCTGTTAAACACAAGCGACCTGGGCTTTGGGGGTGACACGTGGAGTGTAGCGGATGCATCTGCTGCTCTGTGTGTACAAGCAGAGCAGTGAGTTGGCTCCTTGCCCCAAACCATCCTGCACAGGGCACAAGCACCTCCTGCTGGGTTCCTCACGCCCTGCCCTGGGCTCCAGCCCCAGGCACAGCTCTGTGACCCACTTCTGCTGCCATCCCATTTCTTCTTCCACCAGCACGTGGGGACACCCTCCCAGTACAGCCACTGCTCTCTCCCGGGCACTATCCAGCCACCCAAGTGCCCCACACAAGGGTGGTGAGAAGACCACGACCTGCCCCTTCATTTGCTCTTACCTCTCTGGGTTCACCACTTGCAAATGCTCCAACTCCTCCAGCAAGACCTGGCCCAGCTATGGGGCTCCAGGAGCCTGACTCACTGTTACCCTCTAGTGCTGGACCAGGCAGGCTACAGGCTTTTCCCCAGCAAAAAATCCATCAGCAGGTTATCCTCTTTGGTCCAGGCCACCCCGAATTCAAATCCTGGCCCCAGCAACTCATCTTAGGTGCTGAATTTCAGCCCCACAATGGCTTGCCTTCCCCTGCCTTTCACACCTTGGCTGGGAGCATAGACAAGAGTTTTTGTTCACTTGCTTATGTGCCTACTGTTTGCTTGTTTGTTTGTTTTAATTTCCTCCTTCCTTCCTTCCTTTTTATTTAAAGCCATCCCTGTCATCTTGAGTTTGGTTCCCCAGACCTCGTTTGCTGTGGTTTTAGTGGAGGGACTGGTCGCTGGTTTGCCCATGGAGAGGCTGCCTGTGAAACAGCTGCCGGGAACAATTAGGGAAACTCATTCTATGGGAAACTCCTATTTTTGTAGGGAAAACAATGCTGGAGAGAGGGGCCAGGCTTTGCTCCCAGTCTGTATTGGTAAGAGCCTGGAAACAGGGAAAGGAGGGAAATGCCAAAGTTCTCTTCTGCTTACCCCGCAGTCTTTGAGTTTTGCCATTGGTTTCCAATGAGCCAACACTAGAAACACTCATAAAGCCACTTTTTTTACAAGTTTTTCTTTTTTTTTTTTTCTTTTTTTTTAATTTTCAATAAGTGCCATCAATTCCATGTTTCACACACGCCAACATGGATTACAACTTGCTCATCTGAAAACAGCAATCACATTGGCTACGGACTGACCTTCGTGATCAAGAGCCTGCTTTGGCCCCCTCATGCATTTGTTTTTTCTTATTTTCTGACCTGTTTTTATGATAAGCTTAGCTTGTTTGTGGACATGCATGAAATGCAGCATGCGGTTCTGTTCTGGTGCATCTTGTCAGGCTGTATTTTAACACCATTGGATGTTCCCATTGATTGAATAAACATCATTATTCATATAAATCAATTACACTTTGAGATCCGGTGATAAAACGTGGTGAAAGTGTCTTGCCTACACTAAAGAATTGAGCAAAACAAACAACCTGTAAGATAGGTAAGGTGCATTTTGAAACTTTATGGACAGCAAAAACATCTGATCTTTCAGTCTGAGCACTTGTGTACACAAGCCACAAAAATTCACCCACGTATTTCTGCATTGTGTCCAGTAATGCATTCTTGAGTAATGTGTCTGTTCCTGGAAAACATACAGGGCACTGTTCATTTGCCTAAATGGAGGTATATGGGATTTTTTTTTTTTTGAGATTCTTTGTGAATGTGACACATCCAGACAGGTCTAGGAGGAAATGATGCTGGCCTACAGGCTTCTTACCTTATGGAGCAGCTTATGGACACCCCTATGACCCTCAAGAAGTGTGAGATATCTGTGTGGTCAACTGATGCATGCATTGATATGAAGGGTGAGGCTCAGCTCACAGAGTTAGACAACTAAATACAAGTGTCTGCAGAGTGGTTTTACAAGAGTATTTTCTATTCTTCTATTCTTCTATTCTATTCTATTCTATTCTATTCTATTCTATTCTATTCTATTCTATTCTATTCTATTCTATTCTATTCTA
>CM021732.1:4806592-4889741 GCA_011075105.1 Heteronetta atricapilla | reverse complement strand
TATTCTATTCTATTCTATTCTATTCTATTCTATTCTATTCTATTCTAATTCTATTCCATTCCATTCTAATCTAATCTAATCCTATTCTAATCTAATCCTATTCTATTCTAATCCTATCCTACCCTACCCTATCCTATCCTATCCTGTCCTAGCCTAGCCTAGCCTATCCCATTCCATTCCATTCCAAATACAGATAAATTATGTGGCCACTAATGTGGCCACTCTCAGCTCCCTTGACTGTAAGTGCTAGAAAATGAGCACTCCAGGGCATGACTCTACCCTGTTTTAGATGTCTCCTTTAGGAAGACAAGGATCATAGAATCACAGAACAGATTGGGTTGGCACCAATGCAGGCTGCCCCCAGCCCCATCCAGCCTGGCCTTGGGCACTGCCAGGGATGGGGCAGCCACAGCTCCTCTGGGCAGCCTGGGACAGGGCCTCACTTCAATCTAGATTTTCTTCCTAATATCTAATCTAAATCTAACCCTCTTTAGTTTAAAGCCATTACTCCTTGTCCTACCACCACACCCCCTGACCAAGAGTCCCTCCCCAGCTCTCCTGCAGCCCCCTTTAGGCCCTGGCAGGCCGCTGTGAGGTCTCCCCGGAGCCTTCTCCTCTCCAGGCTGAACAACCCCAAATCCCTCAGCCTGGCTCCACAGCAGAGGTGCTCCAACCTCATGGCCTCCTCTGGACTCACTCCAACAGACCCCTGTCCTGACACTCCACCAATTCCCTGGGTAGATTTTACCCATGACTGGTAATTTTCTCATCTGATTTTTTTTCTGGTTTGAACTTCTGGATTGGCTTTGTGTCCTTTTTTACCTCAGTAGACTGAAGGTCCCTTTAGCACTGCAGTGAGTCATGTATGCTGATCATCCCATTGACAAAAACAGCTGGGGCTGCTCAAGGCCTTGCAAGATAGCTGAAAATTCTTTGAAACTTAGATAACACATAGTTGAGCACATTGTTTCTGTCAGTGAGAACAAATGGAACAAATTATTAAGTAATTCTCTGTTACGAGATAATGACAGTAACATCGTCACGATACAGCAACCTATGACAAGTCAAAGCAAAACTATGTACAAGCCACACACGAGTGGGAGAGTTTAGAGGCATATTGAAATGTGCATGTCCAAAAAAGAGTCAGAAAGACCAGAAAACTGGGAAGACAATATCCAGTGGATGTAGTCACAGGATCAGCGTCAGCATTTGCTCAGAAAACGGAGAGGACAGCAACAATACATTTGACTTTCATGTCTTGAGTTATCTGGAAAATGCATTTCCACCATTTCTCGAGGAAAAAAAAATTAAAAAAAATGTTTTTTTTTTTTCAATGAACAAGGCAGCCCGGTGGGTATCTTGATCCTATATTAATTTCTCCTTCTGGAAGTAACCCTGAATTTTGACAGCTGCTTCAACATAACCCAGAAGAGACACCTGCCTTGCAGGGTTCTGACCACTTTCTTCAGAATAACTTATTTTGTCCCAGATTTGGAACAGGATATGGGGTTGTCTCTGTCTTCCCTTAGAAGGTGCACCACAACTTTGAAGAGGGAATGAGGAAACATCGGAGGAAGGGAGGCTGAATGTAACTGCACAGCTATCGGGTGGGTTTGTCTCCTCCAGAATGGGTCCCAACACCCTGACTGACTTCACTGGTCGTGATCCTGGCCTCACATCCCATATGAGAAGTACTAAGGAGATAAGCCTGGAGGATACCCACAATCAGTAGGGTACATGGCTGAGTGAGAGAGAAACCCCTTGAAAATGGGTATTGCCAATCAAGCAAGGGAAAACTAGGATGGTAATGCAGAAAAGAGAGCTAAGGTGCCACAACTCACTACATGAAGTGCTTCTGATCCCAGCTGGAGCCTCTGCACATGGCTATCGTTTTTGTCACTCTTGCTAGAGGTGGTGTAGAAGAGGAGGTGGGTGCTGCTCCAGCTGACGTTAACAAGGTGGGCAGGGCTGTGTTACCACCTCTTGCTGTGGCTGCGTGCACCTCAGTTTCTCTGTTGGCAAAGGGGAGCTAGTAGGATAAATCTACTGAGTATTTTCTGAGCAGTGTAGCACTTCTGGTCGAACTCAGCCCCTCTGCTGGTGTAAATCAGTTCCCATGCTGCTAACTGACAGGGAGGTCAGCCTGGAGTTTGCAAAGCAGCCAGAGAATCGTAATTACACCAAGATGTAACATGCGAATCCCCGTCCCTGGGGCAAAATTCCCTGCCAAACCTGGGAGCAGGAGAGGGATTTCCTTGCTAGAAACATCACAGCGTTACCCCAGGGAGTAGAAAAGAAAAGAAGACCACATGCTGCCCTCTTTCCAGGCAGAGTTTAGCTGAATTTTAAACAGCCTTGCTCGAACCTCCCCCCATGACAGCAAATGTCACTTGTAAAGTATGTAATTTGTGCCTGCAGGCTCGTGTCACCCAGGTCACATGCAGACGTGTGCTCCCTGCTGTTTTCTTCTCAGCTTTGAAAGGACGCGGTTTCGGCGGTGCCTGGCATCCCAATGAGGTGCCTGCAGAGCCGGGGCCTCACCGTGGCACGGGAACGTTTTGGGGCCTGGAGACATACAGATGTCCCTGCTGCCTCGGTGGCCACCTCCGTGCGCGGCTGACTGCGTATGGCCATGGATCATCAGCTGACAGAGGCTGGGAGGCTGCGGGCCCTGCTGGGGGAGAGTTTTCTTGCTTCTTCCTGGGCAGCTATCCCTGCTTTTGGCCTTGGGCTCGCATTCTTCACAGCCGATAGACCGCTTTGCTCTCCCTTGGTGTTTGTGAGATAGATGGTGCTCACAGCACCCGGCTTTCCCAGCCTGACCTTGTGGCGGTCTCATTTTCTCTAACAAGGAAGCTGTCGCTGGTGGTTGTTCTACAACCTAACCCTGCTGGAAGGGAGCTGCAAGGCCCTTGGGAAGCCCTTACCACATCTGTGCTGTGACCTGTCCCTGTAGACCCTTCTGGGGTCATCAAGGCTGCGTTGGCCACTCAGTGCTGTGCTTCAGGCCTACACACACCACGATCGATCTCGGCACTGGGCACATGCTTCCCTTGGGGGAATTATTTACACTTAAATCCCCCCAGAAACAGTCCTGCTACACCTCAACTGTTCTATCTTTTCTCCTAATGAAACCCTACCAGGATTAAATAACTTCACAGCACCATCCAGCCAAACAAGCACTGAACAAGTGCTTCATCACTCTGGGAAGCGAAACTTGAGCTTCTCCAGTGTGCCAGCCCAGCAAACACCCTCCAAAACTTGTTTGTAAACTAAGCAGGCCTTTGGCTCTGCTGGCGGTCAGGGGGACGTGGCAGTGAAAGGGCTCTGATGAATGAGAGTCGTGAACCACCGGTGGCCGTCAGCCCCGGCTGATCCTACGAGGTAATTTGTTTTTTTACTCTGTTTCAAGGATAACTGTGGGTGAGAGGCACTGGACTCTTACTATGGTAGTTTCTAGATGGTCCCACTAGGGTCAGGCAGGAGAATAGAGGGAGAATATTCAGGCACTTCACATTTCTCTGTACTAAAAAGAAAGTTGCTCCAAGGATTAATTTAATCCTGACTCTAAAAAGTGGCAGACCAACATCATTTTTGCTTGAATGCTTTGGTATTGCTGGAATATCACCCTCTCACACTTAGGCTGTTTGCCTGTGAATCACAGAGTCTGGGTGTTATGTGAGAGCTTCTACGATCACCTTCTGAAAGCCTGGCCTGAAACTCCTGTGCTTCTGGAAAGATGATAGGTAAACTCTTGGGTTTTGTTCTTTGCCTCTTAGCTTTGTGTTCATAAATCCATGTTGTATCAACTGAAGCTGACAATTTTTTTACACAGGAAATGCCTTGAATGCCTTATTTGTCCTTCATTATTGAATTCTTGCCTAGTTTATCTCTAGGTGATTCAACTTTGTCAGCCATAGAGACTGGACCTTAGTTTTGAGACCAGAAAAGAATAAAGATTTTTTACACCTTCTGAAAAACCCTTAAAGATCTGCTTGTGAAAAGTGCCTTACAGAAACTGAATATTTCTAACATTATTTATTCCAATGTCCGAAGAGCATCCACACTTAGTTCGGTGCCATCACAGAGACCTTACAATCCTATCAGCCTTACAATCCCCACAGTGGCAGAAAGGGGGTATCCATACCTCCCTCGCTGTACCATGTGCATCCTGGGGAGGCTAAGTGACTCTCTCAAGATGATGCAGCAATATTTGGAAGAGGTGGGACTGAGTTTGGTGTCACACTGCTTGAGGCTGTGCCTTCAGGGCAGATCAGGTTAGCAGAGCAAAGCAGTTCTTACAGAGATGGGTCCCAATTTCTCCTGGCCACCATGCAGGTCATACTGGGCAGTGAGCCTGTGGCAAGTGGGCTTCCTTCTGTACTACCTATGGCAATATTTTGTTGCTTCTTTAGCCCACTCACACACACAGCCTGAATCCCTGCTGAGACTCAGCATGTTCATGTAAATACACAGGTCATAGAGGAAGAGTCTAATAAAATATTTTTAGGGTCTGGAAACTGGGTTCTTACATACCCTAATCTTTTAAATGAAATGTATAAATTGGAATCCTGTTGAAAGAAGAAGAAAACATTTCATTTTGAAATCCTGTAACTAGGTAAGGGACATTGGAGTTACTTGGCCAGCCAGACAGCGTGTGAACAGAACAAGAACCATGTCCCCATCAGATCTAACCCCTGTCCTTAATTAGACGTGCTTTAATCTGTGGTGATTAAGTAAATTAATGTTCAGTGGGAACAGCGAAGGTGCTCAGCGCCTCGGTGAGTCATCTTCTTGGTGGCTGCACCATCAGTGTCAGTGGATGGAAGAACGAATGCTCCTGGGGGCAGGACCGAGGGCAGCTGATGGAGGAGACCAGAAAAGCTTGTCTTGTCGTGGGCTTGGTCAACAATCAAGAAAGGACCTCAATTTTCAGACATCTCAGCCTCATGCTTACCATGAAGGGCAATGAAATAAGTTCCCCATCCCAGGGCTAAGCTCAGCCCTGTGGTCCCATCCCTGAACTCAGGTTCACCAGATTCCCCCAAAGTCTCCAGCAGGTCTGCTCCTGCTCCCATGGAAGACCTTTGACATCCATCAGCCTCACTGAGAACAGAACTGGGTTTGTAAAGAGAGCCTGATTTTTCTTTTTTTGGGGGAAAAATATCTTTTTCCTCCACATTTTTTCAAGTGATTTGTGTTTTGTTATAGCATTGCTGAGGGCTTTCTTTCAAACCAGACCGTTGTGCTAAGCATGTGCTCTTTCTCATGTTTGCTTTCTGTTCTTTTACCCCACTTTGTGCCACAGGACTGCTCCTCAGTGGGTGCCATTAATAAATTAACTTCTTTTTCCCCTCCCTTCTTTGAGCCAAACCAAAAGAATTAGCTAGCACTGTAACAAGTCATTATTAAAGTGATGGTAAATATAAACCCTTGCTGGAGAGTTGTGGCATAGAAACAGATTGCCCAATTTTCTTAGAGCGACAGAGACGTGCACGTCATTAATAAAACATCGTGTTGTATGGTTTTTAATTACTTTTCTCATCTCTGTCGTTACCCCTGCTTACATGAAAAAAAAAACAGGTAACTTGATGAAGGTTCTTGTAATAGGCATTGTTGGAGCCATCATCTGCCAGAGTATCTTGGTAATTAATGGTTTGTTTAAATTCCAGTGCTTAATTGTCTTTGCATTCTTGACTCTGACTGTTGCTTGGATTCTAGTGGGGTATTTGTAGAGAAAACAGGAGGGCAGTGGGAGTTCAGTTCATCACAAATGCTCATCAGCCAGGTGTGCTTTCTGAGGTGCCACGTGCCGATAATGCCGCTTCAGGAGCAGTTGACATCACGCAAGAAAACCACATTTCTTTCCTGGGCTTCTGAGCTGGTATTTTCCACAAACTCACAGTGCCTAGTGTTGACACAGGGCTTTATGAATAGGGCAACGAACCTGGGAATTGGTGATCAATTATTATTATTATTATTATTATTATTATTATTATTATTATTATTATTTTCAGTTGGTTCCTCTGAGCGTCATCTCGTGTGAGGGCACCTGCTTGTCTGTACAGGAAGGAGCAGGAGACCTGATGTTACTGTATCTCTTCTGGACCAGCTGGCCTCTTGCTTTTTCATCTCCCAATCCATATTGGTCTGGGCTCCAAACATTTGTACCCACTGGGCTCTTTCCCTGGTTCAAAGTGGCACGAGAAGTCCTTTCTCCCCCTCCTTGCTGTCTCACCTCAACTTTGTGAGACCCGAATCTCACAATACAAGCACCAATCTCCGTGCTGCTTCTGAAGCTTCACCAAGTACAGTCATAGACACACACAAAAACAAAAAAGTAAAACAAAAAAGTAAAAAAAAAAGAATATAAAAAAAGTAAAAAATAAAAAAGTTTTCCAGATCTTGTGAATGTGGAGGAAATTTTGAAAACATGACTGGGCACAGCTCTAAAATCCTCAGAAACCAAAAGTCATGAAAAAGAAGCATCCTGTTAAAAATAAATAATGAAATAGATAAAGCAAACTGCAAATCATTGTGACATGTATCTCAGTAGATGCAAATCCTGAGAAGCAGCAGGGACTGAGGGGTCTGCCCGCAGTGCAGAGGCCAGTGGGTCGTGCCACGAGCTTCATCGGAGCCGTCGCTTTGCAAACCGTAAAGCATTTAGGAAAATTGCAGCTTGATGGATACGAAAGTGCAAAGTCAATTTCGGCCAGTGACATCTGTGTAAGCTTGGTAGATGGGCGCACGTCCTCACTGAAGAGGTTAACACTGTCGGAGCCCGTCAGAGGAACGAGGAATAAAAACCTTGCTGAAAGCATCCCCCCCCCCTCCATGCCTTGAGAGCGAACAGTGGGAAATGCCTCCTCGGAGGGTGTCTGCGTGCCGCAGGAGGCAACGACAGGAGCTGGGATTGCAAACAGTAAATAAAGGTTTTTATACCTCGGTGACTTTATGGGCTGTAATAGCTTTCATGGCTCTGCGCTCTAATCAGATCTCGTGCTTCAGGCCAGAAAGCATCCTGGGGAAGGGATCTGGCCGCTGCAGTCCGCAGACGACCATAGGTGACCGATGACGAGCTGCGTTATGTAAAGCTTCCCTCTGAAGCATCCTCAAATAATGCCTGCTGGTGCCTACTGGTCTTCAGCTGAAATGCTGAGGAGCTGCTAATTGCAAGATGAGAAGCGAGCTACTCATCATCGTATTGCTGATTATTTTTGGGAGGCCCCCCGTTACTTCAATGGCGGCCCCAAAGAGAGACTAATCCCGGCGTGCAGCCTCGGGGCACTTGAATCTGTGTGCATTTCCCCTGCCAACAGCTGGAGGAGGTTTGGGAAATATCGGATTCATCCAAGTTATTACAACCACCTCCCTGCGGACCTTTCTGGGGAAAGAGGAGCATCCAGAAGGACTGCCCCAGCCGTGTCAGGATGGTGGGCATCACATTGCAGCTCTTGGAGCTGTGGCTTGATATAGAGGGTCTGGAGGGAGGTGAAAAGCATTGGGGCACCATGGCTGGAACCGTGCTGGTTTCTGCCCGAACAGCGAGGAACAGCAGCATCGCTCTCTCTTTCAAGCACCCACGACTTTTCTCTTGTGTTATCAGACATCCTCCTCCTGTTTCTGCAAATGCTGTAATTCAAAAATAGAAAAAGGAGAAGAATGAAACAAAACAACGGCTTAAAAACCGCCTTGAAAAAAAAAAAAAAGGAACCTAAGATATAATTATGCCTCCTGGATGATATTTTCCCCTGATAATATTGGAAAAATACTAAACACATTCATGTGATGTTCTGGTGTACAAGTCTCTCTCCTTCCCTCTGCCTCCCTCTCCTTCTCTCTGTTGTGGGATCTGCCAGCGTTCACTGCAGATACACCTAGGGACAGCTCAGAGGTGAACCTGGAGCACTGCCATGCCCTGATTGAAGGGTTGGGCCATAAACCCCACAAAACACACAACCAGGTCACTTGAGCCAAGAACAACATCATTTTTTGAACCCTCTTTCCCCATAATTTGGGCTCTGGGAAGGAACACCGGGATCAGTGGCAGTGGTGATGCTGGGCCATCCCTGCTCCCAGCGCAGCCGTGTTTCCCTGTAAAATCTGTCTGAGCTCAGAGCTCGGGACAAAATCATGGGCTGAAGGCAGGGGACAGGCTGCTACGGTTTAAGCTAAGCAAATCCAAACCCCAAAGATTTTGCAGCTCAAAGGCACGTGAGCAAACAGAAATGCTCCCCGGCTGCCTTCTCCCCTGCTTTCCCTCCCTGCCCCACTGCTAATTGTGCTGTTGGGCTTTGCCGAAATTCCCACCACCGTCCCACGGAGGCTTCTCCTGGGGTCCGAGCATCCCGGGCTGATCCTTGTCCTCTGCTTCCAGACTCAGGTCCAAACGAGGACCAGCACTTTCTGTCTCACCTCTCTCCTGAGGTCTGCAGCAGCTGAGATCCAAACCCTGCAGCAGATCAGCACGGTTTGCGCTAATTTAACATGAAGCTTCAGGTACTTAAACATTTCTGCCGTCTTTCAGCACAAAAGTGGCCTTATTTTCCTTTGCCTCCATCCTCTCTGTTACTCAACCACCGCTCCCAAAAAATGTGAGGAATGAGCAACGTTGTTTGTTTCTTTCTGGCACGTTTCATGTTTTTAGGAGCACTTTTTCCACCATTTTCAGGAAGGCTCACTGCTGGGCATGGCCCTTAGGAAGCCCTACAAAACCTGAGCTGGATTTAACACTGGTGGGAAAACCTGAAAGCAGATCTGTGCTCCTAAATCCAGAGGTTTGGTGTTGGATGTTTGCACAGCTTGGCATTAGGGCAAGCCCTCTGGCGATGCCCCGTGGAGGGAGACCTCAGCAGAGTGGGCTCGGGTCCTGAGTATGGCATAGATGGCCCCATACGGGACAGGTGAACCTGCACGTAGTGGGGTTGTAAAGCTTTGATCTGTTAAAAGCATTGATCTGTTAAAAGAGTAACATCTCTAATGGGACTTCTTACGTGGCATTTTATTTTGGATAATTCTGAAATTCTTAGATAGAGAGGTGAAGAAATAGCAGATGTTTCACCAAAATGAGTGTAATTCAATGGAAAGTTAGAGTTAATAACCTGAGACTGCAATAAAAAAAAATAGAATGAGAATGTTTTAGTACTTTTTAAATGATTTTTTTTGACCTATCGGTTTGAAAAAGCATTCAAAATCAGCCACAGATCCTTCCTCCCAGCTGCGAAGGTGTCGTCCTGTATTCAACCTCACATGAAAATGCAAGCTGCCTTGTCCTCACCGGGGCTTTAAATTGAATCAGTTAACTGAATTAGGGATGCTTTTTGCTTTTACGTGTTTGGCAGGGACTGATAAGGCCGGAGCCACGGACGAGCAGGGGTCTGACTCTGGCCGCCGCCCGGACCCGCGCGTGGAGCCGGTGAGCCGTGCGTAGGAGGAGCTCTCCCCACCCAGACCCATATTTCCTGCACAAAGGATACTCGTGACAAATACCTGGTGTCATTGATATTCCATTAGTTTCCTTCGCCGAAAGATCAGGCAGCTTTAAAAAGCCAATAAATTCCCGCAGATTGTCTCCGAGAGGGAGAAAAAAAAGGATGCCTTGGCAGGCCACACACCATTAAGCCCCCGGAGCGAGCGGTGTTTTATGGTTGGCAGAGCTGAGGTCACTGCTTTGGGATGGATGCAATTAAGATTTGCAGAAGCTACCTCAAAGTGCTACTTCTCCAGGTGCTGGGGCAAAGACACCTCGCTCAGAGAAGAGCTGGTGCGATTCCTCTTATTCCGGTCCTGGGAGCATGCCCCAGAGATGCAAACCAGCTTGGATCCCACCCCAAAAAAGCGTTAGGATCATCCACGGAAATGCCTCCGAAGCCACGGCACCTGCTCGCGTTGTGGAGTGGAGGCTGTGCGTATTCACCCATTATTTTTTAAAGAAAGGGTTTTTTTGGGGGGGTGCTGTTAATCTCCTGCCACTGAAAACGTGCCCACCTTGTGCTCACCACGCCTCTGCCTCTCCGGAGAACACCACAAGCCCTGGGCCTTTCCCTTTTCGTATGCAGACAACCAGTGTTTGTGGTGTGAAATGACAGCAGCTTCCTCATTTCCCGGCCTGCTCAGGAAATCTGGAGGCTGCCACTTTCGGGGTGCCGCTTCCTGACCCTCGGGTGTCCTCGCGTCCTCCTCGCTGTCGGAATGATTTCCCTGGGGCTTGCTCCGGCCGTAATCCCGCAGCCAGCCCTTCGCTCCCCCCGCTCTGCTTAAGGCTGAAGAATTGTTATTCAAGCCCGGATACATCTTTCAGCCCCTTGCACCCGGATTTTGAATTTCAAGAAGTCAATTTTTTTTTTTTTTTTTTTTTTTCCTACCGCTTGCTGCAGGTAAAACAGATCTTTTTGAGCTAAATACAAGAAAAAGTGAATATGCAGATTTTTTATTTTATTTTTTTTTTTCCTTTTCCCTGAAGGTCTCGAGCGCAAACGCTCGCTCTGATGAATGACTCATTCCCTTTGTTATAGTAGCATTGTTGGAACTCTGGTGTTTTCAGGCTGGGAGCAAGGCAAGGTTTGGAGGAGGAGTTACTGCCTTTTATTAGACTGGATGATGCAGCTGGAAAAAAAAAAAAGCCGGCAAGATGCACGCGATCCCTTCCTTCAGGTTTGGAGCAGCTTTTGCTGCCTTCGAGTTAAAAATGGCCAATTTCTGGGCTCAGCGTGGCCAGATTAAGGGCTGCTGTCCTCAGCTTTTGTTTCTGGTTTGAAAAAAAGGGGCCCAAAGCCTCCCTGGTTTTATACCAGCATCACCCTAGATGTAACCCCGAGTTAAAACTCCTTATCTCTCCATCGATTAACCGAGAGCAGCCCCTTCGAGCGTATTTGCCCACACGCCTGGGTAGCTTCCAGTCACCCCTTTATACCTGAATAATAAAAGCAATTAAAACCTGGAGATAATTAACGGCCTTTCTGCCTCCTTCCTCCTGATATTCGGATGAAATCTCAACCTTCAGGTAATTCCAGTCCCGCAGGAGGAAGCGGAGGGAAGGAGGAGGTGTAATTTAGAAAGTCTGTCTAAATTAATGGGGGGAAAAAAACCAAATAAATAAATAAAATAACCAAGTCAAGGGGGGGGGGGGGGAGGCCTGGGGCTTGTAACCCCCAGAGAGGGGCGGATGGTAGGCACCCAGTCTTTTTGCAGGACCCCAAAAACCTTTGGTGTTTGCCTGGCAAACGTGGGTTTCTCAGGTGAGATTTGTGCCCTCAGCTCCAGGCTGTTTATTTCGGCCTCGCTGGGCGCGGGAGATCTTTCCTCCCCGCCGCGTCTGACTCAAAAACGGGTTGAAAATCCCAGGTTTCTGCCGTCTCCTGGCTCTCCCCCTCTGGGTAATGGCAAAGCAAACAAAGGCGTCCTTATGCTCGGGAGGGCTGGCGGGTGGCAGCGGCGCCTCCTCCTCCTCTCCTCCCGCTGCCGTGGTGGCGGGGATCCGGCCTCCTCCTCGTCTGGAGCAGCTCCAGGCACGGGGATCGCTCTCCTAACACGGCTCTCGCATCCCGGGGCCGATGGGGAGGCGGTGGTGTGAGTTATTGGGATGGCAGGATGAGCTTGCAGCCCGTGCTGAGCCCATGGCCCCGTTGTGCTCACTGATACATGCTGGGAGAAAAGGAGGTTGTGAAGCCTGGCAAAAAGGCACAGCGGGCGTTTGTTACCCTGGTCTGCAGCGGTGGATTGCCTTCTGCCCCAAAATTGCCCCGGTTGGAGCTGGGTTTTTATTTTCTTCCCAGGTTTGGGCAGCTGCTTCATGCCGGGGACGTGTGCATCATTTTAGGTGAAGCAGTGCCATTTTGGTGTAGTGAAATCAAGGGAGGCAGCAATTTGTTTCCCTGATCTGTTGGAGAGTCCTAGGCTCAACCAGGTAGTTCAAGGCTGGGTCTGCTGCCCTCAGTGTGTCACCCATGGGGATGGAGGGGAAAAGGGATAAAGGGAAGGGAAGGGAAGGGAAGGGAAGGGAAGGGAAGGGAAGGGAAGGGACACACTGGGGCAGAGCTGTCAGCTGCTGAACACCACCCTGCAAGGAGCAGCCAAGCATTACCCAGACAGAGACGGTCACGAGAGCACCCAGATGTGGGAGCTTTGCCTTGCACTGGCATCAAATATTGAAGAAATAAACACCATGACTCAAGGTGATAGGGTCTGGTTGGGAGAAAGGCAGTGGAGGATCTGCACAAAGCAGAACAAACCCAGGACTCCCTTCACCTGCCTGTCAGGAGCCCTGCGTGCAAGCAGGGGCCAACCCCTTGCTGTTCTGTGTTTTAAAACGACGGCTGCGTGCACGCAGAGGCGCGTCACTGCTGGGGCCCTGGGGTGTCATACGGACACTGCAAAAAAAACGTGGAAGCCTCTAGGAAGCATTGCGGGGCGTGCTCGGGTTGGCACCTGGGAGAACCGTTTCCAAAAGACCTCCCGGGGAGGTTTCTGAAAGCGTCTTCAAGGCTGTGACCTTGTCAGCTGAGCTTCCCAGCCCCGGGACGGCCAAGAAAGCTTCATCCCCGTGCGGTGTCCTCACCTTCTTTATATAAACCCGAGCCCCAGGCAAAGGGCAGGCGGCCAAACAAATACACACGAATCCCCTTCCTTCCCTCCTTCCACCCTCTGCTCCGCTGAACGCACGGGCCCAACATGGGGCCGTGGAGGGAAAGGTCAGGGCCATTTGGTGTCCTCTTACTTTGGCTACCGAAAGGGTGCCTCTGGCTGTGCGGCCGTCCAAAAATAACCCGAGCCTGCCGAGCAGCTTCACTCTGCCACGAAGGGGAATAAAAGGATGGGAAAGGACTCCAGCCGGGGAGATGTCCGAAATAAAGGGCCACGCGGTGCTCTGCTGCTTCCACAAAAGCACACATAATTTTTTGGGGGGGATGCTTGCAGACCCCTGGAGCTGGTGGGTGGGGGGGTCCCTGCTGGGGGGCAGGAGGCAGAGATGCAGGAGATGGGTGTACCTGCTAGAGACAGCCCCTAGGAGACACCAAGGGAGGTTTTAGGGCTTCTTTTAAGTCCTTTGGGACCCCGAAGGTTCAGGTTGGAGGGGTAACCTCAGTGCTGCCACTTGGGGCTTTGCTGGGGATCTCGCACCAAGCACCCTCACCCCCATGCACCCAACTTGCCTCTCTTTTAATTTTTCCTTTGGTTTACCAACTACACATGCCTAGCAACAGCTCTTCTCCCGTGATTTTTAATACTGCCTCCAGCTCAGTGTTCTTCATTTAAACGTTATACAAAAGAAATTTCTTGCTTGACTCTTCCCAGGGAATTCCGCAGCGACCAGTTAATTCCTCACCAAATTGTGTCCATGACAAGGTCAGCAACAGGCAGCAGAAAAATGATCCAGGAAGACCCGGAGTTGCCCCGGATTTCAGAATCAGGGAAGCATTTCTGTTGTGGTGATGGAGACCTTGGACGATTTCATCCCAAAAGCCGCACGCGGGTCCCTGGGGTTCAGGGAAGGGGGTTTCAACCCAAGGAAATGTGCAGCCTAGGAGAGAGGAGTAAATCTTCCTGGTGTTTTTAACGGAGCTTGGTCGTTATATGAGCAGGATTATGTTTTACAGCTGCCTAAACCAGCTGATTGTGGGGTTTGAGAAATCGCTGCCCAGATATTCCCCTCCGTAAGCAGGAATTAGTCTGGCTGAGTGCCTGCAGCTCTGTGATTGCATCTCCCCAAAAAGACGGCAAGGCCCTAGGGGATTTTTTGACTGAGGTTTGGGGTGGCAAGCACTGGGAGCAGCCATCAGTCTCTGGCAAGGCAGAGCAAGTGATGACGAGGATAAACGAAGTGGAGGTCGATCCAACATCCTTTAATGGGCCCTTGGTGAGAAAGAGGGGTGTGTGTGTGTGTGTGTAAACCACTGGACGGATTGTCCAGGTAACCTGCACATTAGAAATGATCCCCTCTTCTTTTAACAGGTACAAGTGTAAAGCATGCCCAGGGCCCTTCGATACCCAGCCAGGACTTCACGTGTCCAGCATGGGAGCTGTGCAAGCGGACATCAGGAGCATCAGCGTGCTCACATCCATCTGGTGATGGCTTTCTGGATGTGTGTGCACACCAAAGCCCGGGGGATCCTCTTTACAGGAGGAGAAATTAACAGCTCTCCACTCAGCCGCTCCAGCAGAAGGCCCTGGGCAATTGCTGTGCTAGAGATCAAAGCTTTCTGAAAGCAGAGCATCAAAGGCAGCTCTGCTGCTTGCACTGGAGGACAGTTCATCCAGCCTGGCTGAGCTGAAAATAATAATAAAAAAGGGTAAATTCTCAGTGGTACCTTGGGAAGGCTGTTGTTTCCCCAGGAAAAGGATCCCCCACCAAACACTTCTTGCCCTCCTGTTTCCCACGTGAAAGGCTGTGCTGGCAGTCGTGACTTCAGTGCTAATCCCAGCCCTGGGCTGGTTCTGCCTTTCCCCATCTCCCCTCTGATAAATGGGGATAATTATACAAAACGTTGCAAAGTTCTTCGTTAAGCGTTTGACAAGCACCGAATGCTCTTAATGAGCACGCGTTTTGGGCTTACTTGGCCGATGTCCTGACCAACGTCCATCTCCCAAACCAACGTGGGGGGAGCAGACGTCGTTCTCCAGGCTACTGCACGACAGCCGTGGGGGGCAAGAAACCACTCGTGTAACACTTCAAATTAACCGACCAGCCACCACGTAGGAAACACCTCTGGTCACTGGCAAAGGAGGATGCCAGCGGCTGACCTGCTCCTTCTTCTCTCGTCAGCATTGCTGGAACCTGTTTCCACCTGTGGAGAGGGGAAAGCATCACCAAATCTGCATCTGGAGAGCCATTTTGCGCCAGCTGCAGGGACTTTCACACACGTGTAGAAACTTATTAATAACAGACAGAGCTGCCTGGGACATTCGTACATCCTGCATACGGGCTGGTGCTTCCCAGTTAGGGAAATTTAGCCGATGAGCAAGGGGTACACGGGGATGTCAGAGTGGGGCTGTCCCCTACACATACCAGGAGGGGTTTGGTGGGTAACCACATGCCCCTGGGCCAGGGGAGCTCAGAAATCAGAGCCCACGGAGGCTGTTATGGCTGGCAGCTGCAGTGAAGTGTAAGAGATGTCCTGCGTGGTGCTATCAGTCACCAGGTGTGTCACTTGTCAACAATTAATGGCTGGAAGCTGGAGCCTTTCTCGGCTGCATTTCCAGTCATTGGCGTGTGTTTTCGGGCACAAGGAAAGGAATTATTTTAGAGGTCTTGCAGGTGAGCTTCCCTCCCTCCAGACACACGTCTCGGTGGCAATGCATCTTTATGAATGTCATCTTCCTTGGCTGCAGACCTTGCTCCAGTCTGCTCGAGGACCTTGCCAGAGCAGTCTCCTCATTTTCCTGGGGTCCGATATCTCCATTGGTGAGCAGGACCTTTCCTTGGCCACGCCAACAGGATTGTGTGGCACAAGAAATTCCACCTCCACCTCTAAAACGGAATCATTTGTTTATTCATTTTATTTTAATCTAGTTACTTCTTTAAAATCCCCCTGGAGTAAGAGGACATACTAACCTACGACAGCTGTGCTGTTGGATGACCCCTGCCGCACCGTTCGGCACACACGTTCGGTCCTGGAGCGAAGAGGTGAAGAAACCCTTGCAGTGTGCGCACAGAGGTGTAAAAAGCATACAAGAACAGAAGGACAGAGCCCTTTCACTTTCACAACCACATAAATGTGTGCTAGAGAGACAGGCACTCTCCTTTTTGGCACAGCAGAGCGTTTTCCTGATGACAGCGCTTTTTCAAGGCTGTTCCTGGTGGCGTCATACGGATTTTCCTTTTACAACAATCTCTCTTGCGGAAATCCCTGTTGGTCCCTGCTATTCCAGCGCAGGAGACGGTCTAATTCGGCTCGTTTTCCCCCGGGAAGATCCAGCTGATTATGCAACAGCGAGGCATATCAGCCTGCTAATGGTGCTTGGCACCTCCCTGGGCTGCACGGGAGGCCGGGGAGATGGCCATAATTACGGGATTAGTCACGCTGGGAACGCCGCGGGGTTTGCTCCGTCCGATGGGAAAAGAAAAAATGTGTTGGGGTGGGGAGAGGTGAAAAGCACGGTTCCCTGAGCTGGATAGTGAGGAGCACCTTTATGGGATGGGTGGGTGTCCCCGCATCTCCCCCTGCTCCGGGTGCCGGGGGGTATCGGTGGGATTTTGGTAGCTGCAGGCTGGAGCTGGGGGGATTTCACCCTGCAGGACCCCGGGGGATGCTTGGCTGGCTTTTAGCTGGCGTGAATGGCCAGCTCCTTGCAGATCCTGGTAGCAGGAGAGGTTTGGAGGGAGAGGTTTGGAGCCCCCTGCCTTCCCTTCCCTGGCTTCGGGGCTCCCCAGGAGGATGTGGTCCTGAAGTGGTGGTGCTGAGGTGGGGATGCTCTCCTCCTGCTGACCAGGAGAGGCAAGGTCTGGGCTGATCCTTTCTCTGCTCATCCCCTGGCTGAGGGAAGGGTTTTTTTTTGGCGGCAGGTGCCCCACAAGCAGTGTCCAACTCCCTTTGGTCATCCCTGCGGGTGAGCTTGGAGCCCCTGGGATCCATGCACGCCCCGCCAGGTCCTCAGCCCATCAGGGTTTCAGGCACCTTGATTTTAGGGCTGAGGACAGACACCAGGCTTCCATGGCACTGGCTGTACACTCAATGCCAAGGAGCTGCTGGGATTGTGCTGGCTGGAGATAGTCTTCCTCCACTCTCGTCCTCCCAAGGCAAGCTGCAGTGGTTGGCAGCAAACCCTGCTGGTCCCCCGCCTGTGCCTGCACCAGCGCTGCTTGGATGTCATGTGCCATCAAGGGGCTTCAGCTGCTGCCAGCTGAACGAGCCCTTCCAGGACCAGGAGATGGATCTAGACCCCATTAATGCATGGACAGATCCCAAAGGAGGACAGATCCCACGTAAGGGCTGAAAAATGTCAAAGTCCCCGGGAATGTAGCCAGAAGATAAAGCCCTAAGAGAAGGGATGTCTCTTCTTTCTGTAACCGGTTGCTCACACCCTAACCCATCCTGTGCGCGTTCCTGCTGTGTGCAAGGTGCTGACCAGGGACATTTTGTGCCTTCCCCCTAAAAGCTTCTAATACCACAAAAGCAAATCGAACTGCAGCCAACCAGGCTGCGTGGTGGAGCGTGCCATCATCTCCTGACGCAGAGAAGAGCTCCCACCAGCGGCCTTCATCTCTCGCCCGTGGTGAGGAAGAGCAAGGCACGGCAGGGATGCTCGCTGCCCTGCCGGGTGCTGCTCATTAGCCTGAGAAACAGCCCCGGAGGCTGCGAGGCATCGAGTTGGGGTGTAATTAGCTGCATGGGATTCACTGAGCGTCTTGGTCCGGACAACGAGAGTAAAACCTCAGGGCCAGCCTCCGTGGAAGAGCTGCCGTGTGGAAGCCGAAGCCCCCAGGGGATGCTCGGTGCACCTGCAGGTCGCTGTGTGCCCAGCACGCAGCTCTGCTGGGATCCAGGCACTGCTTTCCTCCTCGCTGCAGCTCATGCAATATTTATGCAGCCCAGCGCTAGGGAACATCCTAATGCTTCATCTGCTCGGAGCTCCGGAGCTGCGCTGGGATATTTTGCTGCCTGGGTCTCCTTTCTCCTTGCACTGGGCTCTGGGCAGGTCTGGTCTGCCACATGGGGATGGGACAAGCTCCCTGGATGGTGGCTGTGTCCTCTCGCCCTGTGCTACCACCTCCATTTGCTTCCCCCAGGGATGCCCAGGGTGGGCACCAGCACTGGATTTCATTGTGCCATCTTCCTTTGCAGGTCCAGTGAGTGCAGGGAGGTGGGTGTCCAGGTTGGGTCCGATGGATCACACCTCCACAAGGCCCTGCTTTGGCCCACTGAGAGCCTAGTGTGATGGCTCAAGGGTAGGTGCCCGTGGTTGTATCAGGCAGCTTGTCACACCCCCAGGACACTAAATGGCTTACCCTGCTCCATCGGTACCTCCAGTGTGGGGCTGAAACCAAACATACCTGCTGTTATCTAGTGCTTACTGGCATCAGAAAACCCCCACCTGTTTTCATTTCCAAAGGCTTTGGAAGCCTGGGTCGGAGGGATTTATCCAGAGAGGTGCAAGCAGAGGCTGCACGGCAGCCCAGCTGCCAGCTGGCTCAGGGAGCTCAACTTCAAAGCTGGCTCTCTCCAGGCATCTCCCTCCACGGGGTCCTGACCACGGGCAGCCCCAGACCTCAAAACACGGCTGTGCCAGGTGGCATTGGTGCCCTTTTCATCCCGGGCTGGCTCACCTGCCCCAGCCTTTTGCAGAGAGCTCACCCTTGTGCAAAGCCAGGCGCAAAAACAGCTTCAACCCCCCCCTCCCCCCAAAGATCCCGACCCTGCAAAAACAAATGGGGCTGGTGCTTTGCACAGAATCGTGCTTGGCCACGAGCAGAGCTGCTGGGTTGCTGGCCCTGGCCATCCTGAGCATCCCCAGGGAGGATGGATGCTCGCTAAAGCGCTCCGAGACTTGGAAAGGAGCACCGCGTCCCGCCTGGCCAGGGGAAGCTGCTCCAAGCATAATGCGGCTTCTGTGCAGGGCTGCCTGTGCTGCTTTTGTTTATGAGGGTGGTGGAAAACGTGCCTTTTATTTTTATTTTTAATTATTATTAAAAAAAAGAGAAAGCCACAAAATTATTTTTTCTAGTTTTTAGTGTTAAAAAAATCAACAAAGCACTGGCAAAGGAGGGATGGGAAAGGGTCAACAATGCGGCAACCAAAAGTCCTTCATTTGCTGTTGGTATCACTCAGTTATTTGGGCTCCCTCTGCCCATGGCTCCCGGCTTTTTGAGCCTCTTGGGACATAGGTTTGGAAAACATAGAAAGTGCCCTTCGTCCCTGGGCTGCAGGGAGCTCCTCAGCCAGAAGGAGCCTGGTTTGCACTGGGGTTAAGCATCCTTTTGCCCATCTTGATGGCAGAGGAAGAAGTTTGGCCAGAAATCAAGAAAGACCCAAATGGGAGAGCAGAGAACGATCTTTGCTCACATAATATAAGGGTGGGTACGGCTCAGCCCAGCGTGGCTCGGTTCAGTGGGGTGCACAGGGCTGAGCCTCCCGGGTCGTGCCATTGCCCGCCCAAGCAATCACTCTTACCTGTGCTGGGGTAAACGGGAAGAAGTACGGGGTGAGGAGAGGGGCTGTGGCTGCAGGAGAGGCCACAGGGATGGTTTTGAATGGCAATTGTGTTTGCCTGAGTTGAGCTTTGCCATGAAGGTGGAATATCGCTGCTCATCTCCCGTGCAAGCAGGGTGGGGAATTCTGCAGTCCTCAGTCCTGCATCTTAAAAACAAACCAAAAAACTCCTTGGGCAGGGGAGCTTCACTTTTTCCTCACTCCCTGTTCTTGCAGTAAATAGAAGCAGCTCCCTGCTGCCTCTCTCTCGTCTCTGCTCTCCGGTGTTTCTCATCCCTGGCCTCATGCTAGGTGTTGGAGCTGTTTTCTGCTGCATGGGGCTGCACTGTCAGCCGAATTCCTCAGCTGCAAGCCTCGTTTCTCCTGATGCATCGCTCTGGATGTGATGTGGGATCCCACTATGGCTGCTTTCCCCGAACCGAAGGTTGTTTACTCATTACTGACACCCTTGGAAAGGCTTTTCTGAGGTCAGTGCTATGGGGCAAGTGGTTAAAAAAAATGAAGCAGATATTTCAGCTTTCTAGAGGAAGAACTTACCGTGTCAATTAATGACAGCTCATGAACAGACAGATTCCCACCCTTGAAAACTAAAATAATGTTTATCTACCAATACAGGCAGCTTATCTTCCCCAAAAAGGCTCATTAGCACCTTCCAGCTTTAGCCTTGCTGTACATTTATGGGGAAATGTCAAAAGCTGGACAGATCTCCCAGTCTGTTGGGTCTGGTGGTTATCGTAGAGCAGGCTGCAAGCCCTGAGCACCAGATGGCAGCTCCTGCAGGGCGGCTACTTGGATTTCAGACTGAGCAAATCCAAGTCCACTTCTAGGCTTGAGAAGGTCCACGCGTCCCTCCGCTCTGCCCCTTGGCACTGGGAAGTGTGGGGCAGGGACTGGGCTCCAGCTCTGCTGAATTTTGGTGAGGATGATGTCCCAGCTCACTGCCCTGGCTAACACAAGAGCTTGTAAAGCCTGGAGGCCCTGAAGTGGTGTGCCGGTGACAATAGGCAGGAAAAGGACTTTTCGTGCTGGCTTTTATACGGGGTTAGTCTTTGTCTCTGCAGGCACCGAGCCATGATATTTGCAAGTGTGGGTGTAGGATGCAGGATCCCCTCCAGGTGGGAAGGTAACACCTCCCCAAAACGAGCCGAGGGCACCGCTCCCCCGCGGACCTGCCTGGGCTGCGAGGGTAGGTGGATGTTTTGGGAACGCCGAGCCAAGGCAAAAATAAGCTAGAAAAACAACCCAGGAGCCAAGCCCAGCGGAGTTCCTCAATGCCTCGTTAGCCTCCAGAAGGCCTGAAGTGATCTGCCCAAAACCGAGCAGAGATTTCCTGCGGACTGAGAGCCATCCATGAAGCTCCTGGCACAGCCCTGGCAGCCCCGGCTCTGCCCATGCCCTAAATCCACCCCCCACATCCTAATTCCATGGCAGTGCCCCTTTATTTGTCTAGGTGAGGGACATGCACCAGCGTTGCTGTAAAAAAGGCAAGGCTGCTGTAAAAAACAGAAGGTTGAACAATTTGCCCAATGAATTAAGCTGCATTAATTGAGCTGCCAGCGCTGAGCGTCCTTTGGAGATATCCCTCTGTCTTCTGAAGCTGTGTCCTCAGCATTTCTCCTTGCCTTTAATCTGTTTTTTGCTTTCTCTCCCATGCTGGGCTCATGCTGCTGAGCTCCACTAATGCATCTTGTGAATGAGGTTTTATTTTGGCAGCTGTAAAAGCCCAAACAAGAACTGGAATAAGCTGATTAGGTCCGGGTTGGGCTGATGCAGTGTAGCTGGAAGTGAGGGGCAGAGCATGGCCATACCTTGGCCAAGGCACCTTTGGCAAGGGGCTGGGGGGGTGGCAGGAAGCACAGGGGAGATGGGGAAGATGTCCCACATGGGATTCATGACCTGCTGTGTGCCCACAGTGAGGGCAGGGGTGCGATGTGGGTGATGACTGGGTGATGGAGCATCCTACAATCCCGTCCCATGGTCTCAGGCTGGGTGAGGCCTTCCAGCCCATCTGCTGATGGCCATCACTTGGACCGCCAGATCTGGAAGAGAGGAGTTTTGAAGAGAATAGGAAAAAAATAAAAGGAAAAAAAAAAACTTATTTTTGTTTGTTTCTTCCATCTGTGTCTGGAGAGAAAGGATTATGGAAGCCAGTTCAAGCCCCTGCCTTGCCTCAGCTGATTTATTTCTCCCCACCCTCACTTCAGTGCCATCAAGGAAGGGTTGAGATAAGGGCCACTACACCTTGGGACACAGAGGAGGGACACCTGGGGCAGGAAAGGGGTGCTCGGGGCGTGCAGGAATGGCCAGCTGGTGCTCATGGCTTGCAACCTCCTCTGGAGGTCGGGGTGCTGCCGGTGGGGAGCAGGGACCCGGGTCCTCGGCATCCCCAGGGATGCCCAGCCCTTGCTGACTGCGCACAGATGCTCCTTTCATCTGCACCCATTCAGCCCAGCTTCATTCGACAGCTTCCTGGAGCTTGAAAGGGACGCTCATTATTTTTAACGAGCCTTCGCCTTGCTGGAGGTTTTGTTTGCCCCCCCCTCTTACAAGGCAGGTTCGCTGGCTCCATGCGCTCCCCACCTCATGGGGAGGTGGTGGTGGGGGCACAACGGGTTCAGGGAGCAACACGCAGGTGATGGGGGGTCAGGGCAGTGCCCTGCTCCAGGCTGGAGGTGTACGGGACCCCTGTGGGGATGCAGGATGCCGAGGAGGAGGAAGGCAGCATGCTCTCTGCTCTTGGTCTTGGAAAAAGCTTGATTGCTCGGACAACCCTGCTCTGCCTCCTTCTCCAGCCCAGCATCCAGGTCAGGGCACTGGGAGAGCCCTGCTTCACCCTACAGCCTTCCTGCACACCGGCACCAGGAGCCCAGGGGGGTTTTGCAACTCAGCTCACCCCACAGCTAAAGCAAAGCAGGTGGCTCATGCCCTAAATCTGCCTGTATCCCTCCATCAGCCTCAGCGAGCTCCTGGGACGGAGAGCTGGGCGCATTGCCCTTGGGTGCTGGATCAGGCCCTTCGTACTCCGGAAAACTGAGCAGCCTTGGAAGAATTAAAATAAGGTAACAGAGGGTGATCCTGATGGCGTCACAGGGTGCATCAAATGGGGCCACCACTGGAAAACCTCCGGCTCTGCTGCGCAGGAACCGCCTCGTTCACCAGTCCCTGCGACCTGTCGGGACGTGCCCCGTGGAAACCTGCCACCAGCTTTATTTTTTTTTTTTCATGCTACTCTTGCTGCAATATTTTTTTTTTCCCCTGAGAAATTACTCAAACAGATGGCTGAGCTCGATATTAATACACTTATTTCAACATTTGCATAGAGCATCTGTTGGGGGAAAAAAAAAAAAAAAAGTTTTGCAGGTTTTAAAAAAAAAGAAAATTTTGCATCTTTGACTTGAATTCCAAGAGTCTGAAAAGACGACTACCTCTTCCAAAAATGCATAAAAGCTTCATTTATATACCAGTGGGATGCCACTCCACCGAAATGTCACTCACTGGCAGATGATTTGGAGGGGGAGAGGGAAATGAATGCGCATATTACAGACCTGATCACGTCTAGACCAAAAGAAAA
Organism: Heteronetta atricapilla; assembly: GCA_011075105.1. Taxonomy (NCBI): domain Eukaryota; kingdom Metazoa; phylum Chordata; class Aves; order Anseriformes; family Anatidae; genus Heteronetta; species Heteronetta atricapilla. Next base: position 4,867,022 of record CM021732.1, on the reverse strand, counting down.
AAAAAAAGGAAACTTTTAAAAGCAATCCCCCAACCTAGTCATTCTGCTATTATTTGAGTCCACCTAATAATTTAGGGCCAAATCATCTCATCTTCCTTCCTAGCTAGCTCTCTGTTGATTGAGCTGTTCTCCCTGCGTTGCTGCTGCTGAGCCAGCACGCAGTGGCTGTCTCCTGTTTTTTGGACTAGCCCTCAGAGGGGACCACAGTGCTTGGGTGAAACACAAAACCTCACGAAGACTTCACGGTTCATCAGCAAACATTAGCAAGGGGCCGTTCCCTTCTGCCCAAATTCCCCGCATCACCTCCTTGTTCAACCCCCAGGACCAAAAGCTCTTCTTCCACCCACAGGATGAGCCCAATGCTAAGTCACTTTTATTTTTCCCTTTCATGGCAAGTGATGCCACGTGGCAAACATCTCCCTGATGGTTTCCGCTGCCCTCCACAGCATGGGGATTGGTCTGGTGGACTTCAGTCAGGATGGCATTGAAAGCTGCAGGTCGGTCTAAGCTCTCCATCCTTACGTGCACTCATGTAATCGTCTCTGCAACAGGATTTCCCGTGTGTTTTTGGGAAGGTGGCTGTTTGTGCCTTCAGCTTGTGCCCTGCCTTCCCCATGGCTCCTGGTCAGGTAGCACGGGGGATGCGGTCAGAAAACTCGGTCCCACTCGTTGACTCATGTGGTGGAGACTGGTCGCAGCGACCTGAGCTGTAGCAGCCCCCCCAGGCGCTGCAGTGCAGACTCAGAATAGTGCCTTCGGTCTGGAGTCCTTCTGGATGCAGGGCTTAGCACTGCAAGGGCAAGAACACAAGTTTTCAGCCCTAATTCAGTCTGGTTCTTCCTTATTTTTACACATCATTTTATCCAGAGGCTCTATGGTCTAGGGTATTATAAGCGAGAGGCAGTATTATAAATCATAGCACATATGTGCTTTAATTACTTTGTCAAAATGATTTATAAGCCCTGACTTACTGGAAAGTACCAGGCTGTACCCGTGGACCGGTCTTGTCTGGTCCTTACCTGGGGTAGCTCTGAGGACCTGTTCGTCTCCTCTTCCTCCTGTGTTTGTGCTCAGGGGATGATATTTTCTCGAGCCAAGGAGCCCCTTACAGAGACTACAGAAACGACTGCACAGATGCCTTCCATCCCAAGGCAACAGGACACACGCAGCCCCTGCAACCTCCTCCCCTGTGCCACCACCAATCCCACAGCGGGCTAGCCCAGTTTAACCCAGTGCAAACCCTTCCGGCAGGGTGTCAGCACAGCCAGGGTGGTAAAAATTTACAGCCGTGGTAGGGGCAGCACCAAAACCCCCCTGGCATAAGTAACAGCATCCAGCACACACGTAAGGGGCTGTGTTAGGATGCTTGCAGTGAGGGAAGGGGAAGGGGTGCTGCTTTTTGATGATGGAAGCCAAGGGCTGGATGCAGCCCCAGAGGGGTTAGGTGGGGAGGTGGGATCTCATCCCATCCCATCCCATCCCATCCCATTTCGTGCTGGGATGGTGGGGTCTTTTGGGAAGCTTTGGGCCAGGCCACTGAGAGGCATCCACACCATTTGTCCTCCTGATCTTCACATACCCGCTCCGAAACAAAACCAGGCAGCCTTGCCTCCCTCCTGCTTGTCACGGGAGCTGGGCTCCAGGAACGCGCTCCCTTGCTCTGGCCATTTCCATAATTAAAGCAATAGGAAAGGGATGTGATTTAAATCAAGCCTGAGCTCTTGAAAAGCCACCTGTGGTGTTAAAAGCAAGTCAATAAAGTGTGCTAATAGAAGCGTTCAGCAGTGTACAGGCACCATTAATTATGACATTCCTCATCAGGAAGGCCACGTCAGCGTCCCTCTAGGAACGTGCAGTGGTGATGGGTTTGGGGTCTGAGCCTTGGGATGGAGAAGCAGCACCATCAGGCACAGGGTTTGGGAGAGCCAGTCTGATGTCCTGGTGGCAGACCTGTTAAATTCAGGCTGGTTTTCCCCTGCCGGGCCCCAGAGCCATGGGGAATATGATATTCCAGAACCTTTGGCTGGGATTTAAACACATCTTCTGCACCCAGACACAGGCTAGACCAGAGAGAGGACCGGAGCATCCTTCTAGGGACTGACAGCATCATCGAGGGGAGCAACCTCTTTGGGCTGCCGGCAGCTCTTGCCTCCTGCCCCATGGGCTGTCAGTCCTGCCGTAGGTCCCAGGGTCTTCTCTGGCACGGTCCTTTACTTACGAGTTTGTGTCCAAGCTATGAACCCCATTTGTCTCCTCCTTGGCTGTTGGGGGTCCTCTCTGGTGGGGATAAATCTCTAAAGGTCTGGGAAGAGATATTAAAGGAGTGGAAGGAACACAAGACCTGCCATCAGCCCAGGGCTGGGATGCCCGGGCACAGTTTGGGTAGCCGAGCTGTTCCAGACTCATCCGGGCTCATCCAGAAGCAGTTCAGCTACAGATGTATTAATATGGATTGGGTACAGCTCTGCCCTGAGCCACTTACAGGCTTATTTTACCCCAAAACTAGAGATCTGAATCCATGAGCAGTTTGATGTTGATATGGTTCTAAGTGGAAAGCAGAGGAAAACAGAAGCAGAAGAATTTTACATTCACAATTGCCAAAAATATTCAAACCAAATAATTTTTTTTGTCTTGAGTTTACTGTCTGGAAGAGCATTCCTAAATGATCTGCTCTTCCAGACATTTGTGATGCGTCTGCTCACATGTGCAGAGGGAAAGGCTCCAAGGAGAAGCAATGACAGCAGCACCTTCTCAGGAAAGCCCTGAATCAGCAAGATGCTTGGAACACGCTTCGTGTTAAACATGTGCCTAAGTCCATCCCCAGCAGCACGGCCCTTAGACGTGGTGGGGAATCACCTGGGAGCTGATACATGCCCTCAAATGCTCAGTGAGGCAGTGGCTACCCTCCATTTTTAATTAAATTGCAGTTAGTAGAAAAAAAAAGTGCTCACGAGTGCCTGATTAGTGCTTTTTTTTTTTTTTTTTTTTTTTTTTTTTAATCAGCATGGGAATGAGGACACGGTCAGTCCATAGTCAGACATTCTCTGCTGGCTTTTAGAAGTCAAATACTTGTCTTAAAATAATGTCTCTCTTTTCCATACTTGCTTCTTCCTGATTTTGCCTTCTCCAGGTGAGCCCTCAACGTGTATGGAAGACAGAAGGATTTCCGCTTGCACTGCCCCATTCCTCGCATTTTGCAGCACGGCTCTGTTTCTGCAGAGTTTCAGAGCAGGCAACATCCTTACCTCTCATTACACACAGGGAGGACGAGGTGGAGAATTTGAATAGGCCGAGAACATGCATCAGGTTGGAAGCACAGCTGGAAATTGGGATCCTTCCACCCCAGCTGCTTGGTCTGTGCCCTCTAGTAGAAGCTGAACTTGTACTGGATACACTGACGCAGGCATTTATCGAAGGATGGAACTAGTCCCTTACTGCACCCACCAAAATGACAATGCCAGCCTGAGTTTTGCCAAACGAGCACATTTTTCAGAAAATTGAGCCCATGGCCATGGGGGAGAGCCGGTGGGAGTCAGAGGATGGTCCTGGAGGCTGCCCAGCAGGACGTGCCCTCTCCTTCTCCCAGAGGGTGACACGACCTGCTCCTGAGCCAGGTCAGCACCCGTCTGGGGCTTTGACACCCCAAGGACGTTCTGCCTCGGCTGTGTCAGCAGCAGATCTGTGCGGGATTGATTTACCGCTGCTCACGGACATCTCCAAGGGAACTGGGGGCCAAGAGAAAACCCTGGGGAGGGAGACCTGGGGGAAAGCAGGCTGGGAGCTGAGCTGGTTGTGGCATTCAGCATCGTGCCAGCACATGGGGAGGGAGCACACCCGTGTGCTGAGCCCTTTCCCAGCCTCTGCGGGGAAGCAGGTCATGGGTGGAGGACAGCACCAAGGGGGAGCGAAGGAGCTGCGGTGTTTGGTCGTGCTTTAGCACAAATGATGAAAGCGCTGTGATAAGCCATCCCTGCCACTCACTGCAAAGGCAAACTTACTGTTTCTTACTGTTTCTGCTCTGTCTGCGTTCAGACTCTTCAGGCATTTCCTTACTTGGCATTTATCACTTCCAGTGTACCTACATGGACTTTATTTTTCTCACTAAGACAGATTGAAAAACCATCCGTTTCTTGTCTGCTGTCCCCTTGGCCTGTCACTAAATATTCTTTGTCTTCAGATACGCTCCTGAAAAAATGTATGGATCCGAGCTCTGCCTCTCACGGCTGCCGTTTAGCTAAGATATATATGTTATTATTCATCTCCCCAGTCCCTCCTCAGCGCCAGTCCTTCTACTCGCCACCGGTTACGTATGAGGGCTGCCTTCCCCCCGGATGGCCATGTTATTTATTGCCTCTCGCTCGCTGGCTACGGAGGGAGCGGATCCGTCCCCGCTCTGAGCGATGGAAACGATTGTGAGTGGGGACACGAAGGCTGCCAGACCCGTGGAGCTCAGCGGGTTTTTGCTGCAGGCCTAGAGGTGATGGAGCACGGTGGAAGCCGTGAATCAGCCCTCAGCCCGAGGGTGAGACACGGCTGGCGGCGATGGCCGGGTGGGCAGCAGCACCGTAGGGAATTTCTGCTGCTGCTGCTGGCCACAAAGCTCACGCCGCTGTCTTTAAAGCACTCCCTTCATTTCCAGTGATGCACAGCAATAAATCCCCTTGACTCAGCTAGATTAAGAATGTCCTGGGAGCCTTGGATGTGTGCAGCAAGGCGTGCAGGGACCGCAAGGACAACACGGTGATCAGAGCAGGGCCACGAGGGAAATGAACCCCTTCCCTTCCTGGCCTCTTGCCCCAGGGATTTCCTTGGCACCTCCAGCTTCAACAAGGGAAATGTTAGCCTGGCTGCAGGCAGCCCCTGCACTGAGGACTTGGCTTCGTGGGGCATCCCAGTGGCTGCCAGCCGGGGCAGGGACAGGCTTTTTGGTGGAGGAGAAGGACAGCAAGTGGCTGAGAAGCTCCGGGGGCAGCAGAGCATCCCCAGCTTAGCTATGGGACAAGAAGGAACAGCCCCAAAAATTCTAATGGAGGCCCCTCAGCATTTTGAGATTAACCAGGGAAAAACACATCTGTTTTTTGTTTGTTTGTTTTTAAACCAACTTACGTGGGGTATTTTTCCTGGCTGGTTTCACTGTGGGGGAATGGACCTTGCAGTGCTGCTCACTTTTTGGGGCTGTTCCTTGTGGCGATGAGAGGCTCATAAAATCATCTTAAAAAACAAAGGAAGACATCACGTACACTTTAGAGCTCCAGGAGCCACGGGCTTATTTAAATAAATAAATAAATAATAAAAGAATTGATTTCTGATGTGACTGGGAGAGCTGGGAAAGCAGGCTCTGAATCATACACAACATTGTTATCAAATGTCACCATCACCAAAACAGACCAAAAGCAGGAAAACCCCGGGACAGTTAAGTCCCTTTGAGGAGCTGAGAAAGCCGGGGCTTCAGAACCCTTTGCTCCACAAGTGCATTGATCTGGGATGAATACTTCAAGATACAGTCATTTTCCAAAGCAGGACGTCAGCTGCTCGATGCTCTTTAGCGCTAATGAAAATCATACAGCCTGAGGTTGGGCTCCAGCCAGCAGCTCCTCCAGGCGCTCGCACTGCCATTTTTGCTGTCATCTCGGGGAAGAAGCCGGAGCAGAGTCTCAGATAGTGAACTTTATGCCAGCACCAACTTTAAGCAAAGCAAAGCCGTTGTGGAGTACTCAGGGTGGCTTATTAGGTTGCCTTTGATTTTCATCCAGCTGGATAGGAGGGGACAACAGCACCTGAGTTTTTAATAGCCCTAACAAAAAGAAAAGTGCAGAAATCTCCACCAGGCTCCTAAGGTAATTGCTTTGGGACGTGGCATATATGGACCTGTGTGTGGGGAGACGTCCCACCCTGCTGTGCACCCATAAGTCCCCGTCTTGTTGTTCCCTGCATGTAGGTGACACACCAGCCCCATGCTGCCCTAGAGCCTCTCCTCCTTGAAAACTCCCCCTTAAACCATGGCCCAAACCTTTCTGCCTCCTTGTCTGCAGTGGGCAAGAAGCCAGGCAAAGGTTCTGCTGGTCAGGAGCATCCAGAGCACAAAGACCACAGGTTTCCTACGAGATCTTGGCCTGTCTATTCACCTCTCGACCTTAGCTTCCTTGCTTTTAAAGTCTGAGCAATAACAGCCTTTTAAAGGAAGGAAGCATGAGGATTCGTATGTTAATATTTGCGGGATACTCAAGGGATACTTTGAGGAGGTCCATAAAAATGTCTAGCAAACATGAGTAATGTTTTTCTGGGCATATCTTGAATTCAGCCCAGGCTGCTATTGTTCCAAGAGTACCTGTGGGTACAGAGCCGTGGGGACACTTTTCTCAGCTCCATTAAGCTGGAGGAAATGGGAGAAGAAAAAACATCTCACTTTGCTCCAGTGGGTAGAGCCTTCACTCACATCAATCTATATCAAACCTGCTCTAAAATCTGGATTTGTTTCCAAAGATTTTCCACTTTTGGTCTAATTCTTCAATGTTTCCTTTGGTGACCATGCTAGTTGTTGGCTGGATATTCACTGTTCACTCATTTGTTCCATGATTATCATCCAGTGAAGTGTGTGACTCTCCTGACAGGTCTCAGCAACAGCTTTCGTTTCGTGCAGGCCTGGGGCCGAGAGCCCCCACTTGGTTTGGTTACTCCATTGGAAACACAGACTAAATAGCAAAGATGCCAAGGGGGAGAAACTTCAGGCTTACACTCACGTAAGTGGGAAGAGAATTTATTCAATTTATTCAGAAACCTGCTATTCTAGGCCTTCTTTCTACAAAAAAAAAAAAAAGAAAAGATAAAAAAAGATTTTTATGGAAAAGTGGCTGTCTGTTGGTGGGCAGTAGAAGTTGATCCATGAACTTCATAATGAAGAGGGTGGTGCTCATGAAACTAAATTTCAAAGCATTTTCCATTCTAGGAAATCACTGGGAAAGTCTGCCTGTTGTAATAAGACATTACTTCACTGCTTTTCTGGTGTGATCTCTTGCCTTGCAAAGCCCTGCAGTCCTGCCTGTGCTTGCAGCCACTTGCGTGGTGCCGGGAGGACCTCTCCGTCTTTCTGGATGGGTTGTCTCTTCATTGATTAAATATGGACCACTGTGGAAAGTCTGACTTTGTGCATGGGGGCCTGAAAGTCTTAGGTCCAGGGATTTTCTTTATCTGTCCCAGTGCTGCCCAGATCACACCATGGTGTAGAGCTCAGACCTGGCTTTTTACTGGTGTAGTGGTGACACCATCCTCCAAAGTAAGAGCTGCTGAGGACATGGGAATTGCATCCATAACTTGTGCCATCATCAAACTGCTGATGGGCTGCAGAAACATGTTTTGGGCTAGCTTTGAGACTCACAGCTCTTTGGGCTCCCCTCGTACAGAGCCAGGAGGGAGAGAAGGTTTGGACTAGTCCAGGCAGTTGATCAAGACTTGTGCAACGTGGCCATCAGGCCTTCACAGAATCACAGAACATCCCGAGTTGGAAGGGACCCATAAGGATCATTGAATCCAACTCATAGCACTACACAGGTCTGCCCAAACCTTCAGTCCATATGACTAAGTGCACAGTTCAAACACTTCTTAAATTCCGACAGGCTTTGTGCTGTGACTTATGTCCCTGGGAAGCCTGTTCCAGTGCATGACCACTCTCTTGGTGAAGAACCTCTTCCTGATGTTCAGCCTGAACCTCCCCTGTCACAGCTTGACACCATTCCCTCGGGTCCTATCCCTGGTCACTAAAGAGAATACATTGGTGCCTGTCCCTACACTTGCCCTCATGAGGAAGCTGTAGGCCACAATGAGGCCTCCACTCAGCCTCCTCTTCTCCAGGCCTTCTCTGTGAGTTACGCAGAAGCAAACATAAAACCAGCTGAAGCTCAGGGGGTCAAGACAAAGCCTTCTGGCACTCCTGGGGGTCAGCTCGGATGACAGGCGTGCTCTAGCAAAGAGCTCTGTCTCTCTGTAGATGGGAAGAGCGAGTAAATCCCCAGGCAGAGGGCGGCCGGCGAAGTGCAGCGTGCTGCCAGGGCTTCCTCCTCCCGCCCCCTCTGCCTCCTCCTGCTGATTAAACAGTGCCTGCGCTGGAACACCGAGTGCTGCGCTGATGCCCATGTTTTCAGAAGGAAGTTGAAAAATTGAGGAAGGTGCCAAAAACAGCCACAAAAATGATACAAGGGCCGGAAGAAATAGCTTGCAAGAGACTTACAGAGCTTGCTCTGTTTAGCTTATCGGAAGGAAGATTGGGGGAACATTATAGCACATAAGTACCTTCTCCTGAGGAAAAAAAATAAAAAATAAAAAAAAATGAGGTATTAAAGAGGTCTTTAATCTATCACAGCAAAGCATAACAAGAAGTGGTGCTGGAAGGCAAAGCCAGCCAAGCTCCAGCCAGGAAAAAGGCTTTGTGTTTTCCCCCTCGCAGTGAGGTAGGTAATTTACTGCTCCAGGGAGGGGACCATGCTCCCTCTCCATGGATTCTGGAAGATCATTTTCTGGCACTGCCATCAGTCCCTGGGTGCTGGACCTCAAGCAGATGTGGTCTGCTCTATCCTGGGTCTTGAGACAATGCAATGATCTCTTTTGGCTTGAGGCTTTCTCATCTTTCGCAGCAAGGCAGGAAGAAAGAGACCCACAGTTGGGGTGAGCCACAACCCAAAATACAGATCTACCTGTCCACAGCAGCCCCACAGGACACACTCATATCCTCTGGCAAGAAAAAATAAGGTCTGATCTGCAGCTGTGGACCATCCCCTGATGTCTGCAGCACTGGTGCCCAGGAAGTCAAATGCAGTGAGATGTGATGTTGAATCACAGAATCACAGAACAGTTTGGGTCAGAAGGGACCTCAAAGACCTCCTAATTCCACCTCTGCCATGGGCAGGGATGCCACCCACTGACTGGTTTTCTCCTTCATGAGCTGAGAGACAGCAAAAGCCAGGTGAGCCTTGGCTGTACCATGGGCGATCCCAGGCCAGATGGGCCGTTGACTCACCTGCAAGATGGGTCTTCCCCATCTTCTTTGGCGGGACTTCCAAGCTGGTGTCCTCGTTTCCACCTCGGAGGCCTTGTGTGGAAAGCCCTTCCCTTTGCTCTAAGGCCAAAATGGGGTTGGAAATAACTGTAGGCTTTACAGGATGCAAGCTCAGAATCAGCCCCCAGAAACAGGCAAGGAACAGCGGCGTGGTTGTACATACCGCTGTGGGGCAGGGCTGGCCTAAATTAGGAGCTGACCGGAACAAGCAAACGAGCTACTGGAAACGGCCTGGCCCTTCTCTACCCTTGTGCTGTTTCCACCTGCGTAACGAGGTGTAAAACATTCCCCAGTCGAAATATTAATTTGTTTTTATGCTGTCTCTGACTAGGTATAAATACTTACGCAAGGTAGGACACGGAAGAAACGGCTTTAAATGCTTTAACATTTGAGAAAAGTACTCCGTGTACCAGGAGTTTTAGTGATCTCTTTGGGAGAGCCAAGTGTCTGAGCAAATTAGCCTTGGATCCGAACACTTGCAAACGGCTGTCTGAGAGTGAGCAAATACCATATTATTAAAGACAAACGAAAGTAGCAATTGAACAGAAGACAAAGAGTTTTGCTCACGTAGATGCTGAACATTTTTTTTTCCTGCCTGCACTTCTGAGATCAAACCCGATGAGAGCCAAGCCTCTTTTATATTCATTGGCCTCCAAAGGAATATTTAGTGAAGGTCTTATGCAAATTGCACGTCATGATCCCTACCACTACCAGCAGCCAGGGGTTCATCTCAGTTTGAAGACGACAGTGCAGTGTGAGACTTGTTTGTTCTAGAAATGTTCCCCTCTTTGTCGGGCTCCATTAAACACAGCACTTCCACTTTTGTCAGGAATGTGTCTCCTATTTCCAATAAACACAACAGCTAATTAGCTGAGGAGAGGGACCCAAGGAAAACAAACACGGGTTGGAACAGAGATTTGAATTTGTGTAGCCTTTGAAATCTGGATGAGGTTTTTTCAGCTGAGGAATGTGATACCAGGTGAGGACCATCTGACACTGGTCAACTGGGCACCCATAAGCACTGAGACCAACATGCTGTGGGAGAGTAGAGAGGGGCCGTGAACAGCAGGTTTTGCACTGCATGGAGCCAGAAGGCCATAGACTTGTGGAAACATATTGCTGGAAGTCTTTAGCTCCTTGTGGTGTGATAGAAATTTCCTTTCATGAGATAACGAAGAGGCAATACGCTACCTACTGTCCCTTCAGCGTGCTTTCTCCATGAGCCTATTGCCGAGGGAATTATTTCCTCCTAGCTGACTCCTAAATCCTTCCCACATCATCAGGGATGGGGTTTGGCCATCAGCAGCATGGAACATCTCCCCTAGAGCATCTGCCTGGCGGTCAAAGAGGCCACGTCTAGGCTCGTGCGAAACAGGGCATTCAAAGCCCTGTGTGCTCGTGTGCAAGCTCCTGCTGTGCAGCCCTAATTCCCTGGCAGGCTGCCTGAGCAGCCAGATGTGCCTGACACATGGCGGGGCCGACTGCATTGCGCCATGCACAGATCCCTGAGCAAGCCCGGAGGGCAGCACCAGCAGGGAGAAATTAGCTCGGTGTGCGGGGACCCGAGGGATACCAGCTGTGGCAAGGCAGTCTGCTTCCTCTGCTGCTGATGCCATCTGCAGAGCAAGGTCGTTCAACACAGACTAGACATTTCTGTCCGTGTCTGGGCCTTTGGGAAGTTCCCTGGGGCTGCTGTGCCTACTGTCGAAGGCTCCTTGCTGCCTGCCTCATGTCTGCAGGCTCAGCATCGTGGGACCGAGTCTTGCCACAGGTTGTATGGGGACTGCAGGAATACAGATTGCAGTCTTTGATGTCTTCCCCAGCTTCACCATCAATGCTATTTTTGTCTCAGAGCCCGTCCCTTCCATGTGGACCTGGAGCCAAATCCTCACTCCCGTCAGTCCTAATTTTCTAGTTGAAGCAGTCTCTGCATCAAGCCTGCTCTGCTCTGGCTCTTGAGATAGCAAATCTTGCCTGGGACCCTCCTAGCAACAAAAATGTTTGTGCCCAACATGATAGTAAACATGAGAGGTGGAGTAAGAAATACGCAGCGCCAGGAGAAGTGAAAGAGGGGGCTCCCTATCTGAGTGCAGGAATTAGCTTGGTTTAATCTTTTTGAGCTTGGACTGACTTCAGGAGTGAAGCAAGGAATTAGATGTTTTCCTCTTCCTTGTCCTTATCATGAGCTCCGTAAGTCTGCAGTGGCTCTGCCAGAGGAAGCAATGACTGCCTCAACCAAATGGGGAGTACGGGACATTCAACAAACACAACAAGCTCCTTGCAAAATTTTGCAGGCTGTCAGGATCCTGCACTTGCACTTAATCTATCCCTCTTCTGCGGCTTTTTTAGTGTGCTGAGGAAGGGCCAGAAGCTGGACTTTTTATGCAGTCCAATCTGAATCTATTGTAAAATTTGTTATATATTTAATTGATTGCATGTATAAAAATGTAATCTAAAATGCAAAACTGTGATCTGTGTTTCCAGCACAGCTGGATCTGAAATGCAGAGGCCAAAAAAGCCTGCCAAAGCCAGCCCCTGAGCCCACGATCTATTCCTCTGAAACTGTGGCTCATGCACTAGGGTTCAGGAGGGTCAGGTTGACATTCACACCCCCTGAGCCAATTCAAAACCCAGAAATACCATTGATGTAAGCTGCTGGTCTCCTCAGTGACATCTGTGGGGCATTGGCATAGACAGGTTCTCATGCTTATGACATGAAGCGACTCTGCTCAGATTTGTATAATGAAAGGTCCCAGATTGCTTGTATTTGTAGACTTTTTTAGGAACAGCACCCATGGAAGAAGTATGAACCAGACTCCGATAAGCTGAACCCATGGTGCACACGTGGAAGGGGTGTCTTTTCAGACAGGAGTGTCACGGGACACGAGTATGTGGTAGGACCCATTGCACAGTGCTGCCAGAGGCAGCAGAAATACTTCACAGGGTCGGGCCATGCAAGGAAATCTTGTGTGCAGCCCTCCCACATGCCTCTCCCTGCAGCACCTCCATTGCTGCCCTGGGGCATCAAGCCTGACACATCTCCATTCCTCCCTGCCTGGAAATTGTGCCAGCAGTGGATCTGTGTGGGGTTTTGTGGGCACCTGGAAGGAGGAACAGGAACTTCATGGGGCAGTGATCTTCCTCCCTGGGTCCCAGGAGGCTACGTGTGGGTTAACACTTGGAGACCATTTCCTTGGGACAGGGTCTGTGTTCAGTGTGGGAATACTCGCTCCAGGCTACTCCACCTCTTTACTTGGGTTGTGTGCATCAGGTGGAGAAGTTATTCACTTGTCATTCACACTGGGACAAACCTTGGCCATAACCGCAGGTCTTCCCATAGGAGAGGACAGACTTCTACTGCTGTCTCCACCTCTGCTCCCCATGAACCAGAGTCCTGTGAAGATGCTGTGTGATGATGAGGAAGGAAGGGCCCAGCTCCATCCCAACAATCCAGTAGCAAAACCCCTCTTACCAGCTCCCGTCTGTGCCAGCCTGCCTTCTGTTCCCAGCTGGGAAGCCAGGTGCTCCATGCTCATCTGCAAGCAAAGCTCTTCACTGTGCCTTCTCCTCTATGCATTGGCAGACCTCAAGCTCCTCTGACTTGTGACTTGGGCTATGGCAATTTGCTGCCACAGCCCCCCCAGCAAGCGCCTCCTTCCGCTGGACGTATTGTCATTAAAACGTCTGCCTAACTTTTGGCTAATTGGCAGAGGTTATGTGCATGCTTCAGAAAAAGGGTAAATCATTATAACCTCATGCCTCTGTAGTCAATTATAGATTGTTTTCCCAGCTCAGCCGATTTGGCAGGCGACGATGTTGCAGTGAAAAATGAAAGCCTTTAGCCAGCATCCATGATGTCTCTGCTTGAGAGCAGCTCAAACCAGAACCCTGTATCTCAGTCCGCACCCCGGTCTGGGGAGAGATGAGCTTTGGATGTGAGCCTGTCCAAGGACTATGCAGATTGGGCTAGTCACTTATTTATTCATTTGTTTGTTCCTTTTTGGCCAGGTTGGAGATTCTGCTTCTGTATTGCAGCCAGGCTGGTTTGCTCCAGCATCTGGGCTCATCTCATAGATGACCCTTGGATCTCACAGGAGAGGATGCTCAGGTGGATCCTGCACCCTGCTTTGGTGCTGTCCCTTTCTTTGGTCTCTCAGTTTCCATTCTCTAGTGCAGAGAGGAGATTTCCTCCTCCCTGGGCTCCCACATCAGCCCTGGGTGCTCCTTGAGGACAGCATGGTTTAATTTCCAGCTAGAGCAGTGCACGTGGAGACACAGGCACTTGCATTTTCTCCTATGGCTTAACCTTCCCCAGAGAACACAACCTTTGAGTCCTGAACCAAGGTCTGAGGGATGTTTGGCTTCACTCCCACAAAGACACTTGTAATCTCACATACCTCAAGAATTAATTTAAAAGACTACTGAAGTTTATTGCCTTGATGCTACCAGGGACTATGCAGGGGCTCAAAACCTGGAGGAGCAACAACAGACCCAGACCAGGGGCTGAGTATTCCTTCAGTCACTGTTACAAAACAGAAGCTGTGCTATTTCTCTTCTCCTTAGAAACTTGAGCAAAACAAGGTACTTGTACAAAGAGCAGGACTCTGGATCATGCGTCGGGGCATTGCTAGGCAATGTCCAAGTGCTCTGTTTACAAGTCCACCACCTGTTAGAGCAGCGCTGATTGTGCAGCCATACAGGGAATTACAGCAAAAAGCACTTTGGGCAGTTGCTTGAACCAAGGGCAGCCAGACAATACCTTCTCGACCATCTGCCACAGAGTTCAGCGCAGTGCAGCACAGAAACAGGGCTGCCTCCGTGGTGAGTTAGGATAGGCCAGCAGTTTTGAGCTCTTTCACTCCATGCCTCTTTTTACAAGCCAGTTCTTGCTTTAACATCACATCACGAGTGCTGTTTGTGGCCATAAACCACCCATCTTTTGTTTCCACTCCACAACCCCATAAGAAAGGGCTGTCTCATGTTTTGGGGGCACCTAGGACACACCACCAAGGCAGTACTGGAACAGCAGCTTGTCTGGGTGCTACAAAAGATGCTTCTGGACAGTCTAATCCTTAGACTGCGTGTCGAAACCTGAAGAAGGACATAAAATACAGCGGTTCTCAAAGTGTGCTGTACCTGGCTTCTTCCAGATAAGATGGACAAGCTAGAAAATGGCTCCTAACCTGTGAACTGGTGGTTCTTTTGCTAATCTTGAAAATAAGGAACCTCAGGTTTCTGGTTAGCCCTGAAAACAAAAGGATATGTTCTTCATCCTACTTGAGGGTTCAACATTTTCATTGACACAGAAAATCCAAGGGCATCAGCCATTTGGCAGCCTGCAAGAGGCTCCTAGCCCATGGGATGGGACCAAAATCCAGCCTCTGAGGTTGTTTGTGAGCAGCCATCTGCTCCATAATAAAAGTGAAGAATTAAGTTGTTTTGTTGACTTGGCTTATCCAGCACAAAATGATAAAGCATTTAATATCTTAATATTTCAGGTCTGCTAATATCCATGTAAGGAACAGATTTGTGAGAGCAGGTAGCTCTGCAGCCTTGCTGGGGCGGTGACCGGAGGGTGAGAATTAATGCCAGAAAAATCAGGAGGAGAAATAAGACGCAATTTTAACAGATCAGGTGATTAACCAGTGGAAGCACTTCCTTATGACCCATGCTTGAAGCCTTTAAATCATGTCTGGATATTTTACTAGCCAACAGTGTAAATCATTCAGAGGTTATGAGCTTACTTTACAACTTAATGGCTTCCCAACCTCACTGTGCCCCTAGATGCTTTGATCTTCAGGCCCATGGCTGTGACGTGGCCGTCTATCAAAAAGGTATTGCTGATCCAAAGTCTTGGCCAAACACCCTTATTCTTCCTCACATTTCACCTCGTTTGAGCTCTGTGTGATTCTGTTTGGATTTGGGTTCCTCTTCCAATCCCAAACCCTTCCCTGGTGCCGACAGGAGGAGCTGAACAGCCATAGCTGTCCTCCTCCCCTGCCTGGAGCTGTGTGACACCTGGGGTGAAATGACCAAATATTTGTGGATGAGCTGGGCCTGGTTTATCATTTATTGACAGAGCTGTTCCTCACACCTCAAGGGACAGCAGAAATGGGCTTTTACATTGCAGAAGCGGAAATTTCCAGGGAATGTGATGAGGTTAAGCAGAGCTCTACCTGCCTGCACCATGGGTCCTGCCGAAGTGGTGGCACTGAAGTTGGTGAACACCATAGGTCACACTGGTGGCAAGCAGGTAAAGCTGAGCATGGGTATTTTTACTCAGGATTGGACTTGGACAGGGCCGAAGGTATTGGTGATATGAGTGGGGGTCACTCAGCCAAGTGTTAGTGCCTCCACCAGTAATGGCCACCCCGAGCGGCCTCCTCAGCCAACAGGCCCGGGGTGAGTTTCTTCTCCTCCTAAATCTATCACCCAAATCAGGGCAGGCAAATCTCATCCTCAAAGTGCCTATTTCTCTGCTATACACTGATCATAAAGGGATCCATGGGAGAATAGAAGTCTGCGGTGGATATCTGACGGCACCCCACACGTCAGCAGCAGTTGGCTCTGGACTGCGGCAGGCTGGGCCTCATCCTCTCCTCCTGCTCAATTCCACCCCTTTTCTGTGCTTTTCAGGTGCTTTGGGGAGAGCAAAGTCACTCAGTAAGGCTCTGAGCTGGGTTTCAGACTATTCCTGTAGGACAGATTATTCCTGTAGGACAACATTGTCCTAATAATGTCCTCAGAACAAAGCACAGGGAGACTTTAGGAGCAAAGAACATGAGGTCCTCTTCTCTCATTCAAAGAGGTCTAAATCACAGCAATATGTTTTTTTTTAGCCTTTCTTTTTTTTTTTTTTTTTTTTTTTTTTAAAAAAAAAAATTTCTATATACAAAAACCCCCTTTATTTTTGTGTAATTTTTTTTTTTACTAAAAAAAAAAAAAAAAAAAGTGAACCTGTAAGAATTACATTCAAAAAAATCTGAGCTTTTCAGTGTGGGATTAGAAAACCAAGAAAAAATAATTAACTTACAAACCTTTTCTTGCTTCTAAGGTTGCTTCAATTTTATCCTTTGCAAGTGTTTGAAATCTAAGTAAAATAAATAAATAAATAAATAAATAAATAAATAAATAAATGCTTTCTTCCCAGCTGAAATAAATGCTTTCTTCAGCAACGTTTTTCCTGTTTAATTGATTGATTCATATCAAATTTTAAAATAATTGCATTTCTGGTCATCTTAATTTTGAACTTTCAGTGAACTAAGTAAGTCACTGAGCTGCTTTATGAGCTTAATTAGCTAATGAAGTGCTTGTTATCAGTGCCAAAGATTCTTTGACACAAATTACTAACACCTAAAAATGTAAATAACCCCCCAAAATTAGTTCTGAGGAAATCGCATTGACTAATTTATTTTAAGCACGACTAATGGGTTATATTGCTTGGCTAGTTAGTATTGATTTATTTTAAGCAGTAATTAACCACTGTGTGAGTAAGAAATATATTATCTTTCCCCTGTAAGAATATGTAGTCATAAAGAGGAATCAATACCGATCCAGCTAAACCCCGCTGTACCGATAAATTGCTGCTGTTTGCATTTATTATTTATGCTGTTTCGTAGGTGTCCAAGTACATTATATACAAGCATGTTTTTAATTAAAAAGTGATAAGATATCCAGTTAATTTGCAGGCGGCAGCAAGGCCCTCCCTTGTAGCCTGGCGGGGGCGCAAGGGGGGCTGCTCGCAGGTCTCCAGCCCAGCAGAGTTTGCCTCTCTCATGCAGCACAAACCCAAACTGCTCCATTTTTGCCACTCCATCACCTGCTGCCAGCCTGGCCTGTGCGCTGAAACACCCCAAAATGTGCTCTTGGGGCAGGTGGGAGTCCTGGACCTGTTGTACCATCCATGATTGTAATTTTACTGTCCTGAGTGCCAACACCTCCAAGTGATGCCAAGTGCAACATCTCTGCTCACTCCTGCACTTTCTGCACAATATATCCTACAAGAATCTGTATAGCCTAGCAAGCACCATCTAACCTAAAAAAAAAATCACGTAGCCTAGTGGGAAAGCACTATACAGCCTACAGGAGCCTGTATGACCTAGTAGTAGTCAAGCTCCACATACTGTGAAAAAGACTGTATAATGTAGTGGGCATGCACCGTACAGCCTGCAAGGAACCATATAAGCTAGTAGGTAAGAACCATATAGCATAAAAGAGCCCCCTCCTGATGATCAGAATTGCCTGACACTGCTTTACTCCCTCTTACGTATCTGTGGGTGCTCTGAAGAGCGCGGGCTGGAGCCATCACTGGTGCTGCTGGGGAGCTGCTCTCTCCTAACGAGATTTCCCGAGCAGCTCCCCCTTGCCTCCAGCACTTTTATTTATTTTCTTTTTTTTTTTTTTTCTTTTCCTTTAAATACAGTGTTTGGCTCATCTAATCAGATGGTATCAGATGGTTTTAAGGTTGTATTTTTTTTTTTCAAAGCGCATTATTTATTTATGGTGTTTTCGCTGCGTATTCCAACAAGACGAGATTTTGCCGGAGGGTCGAGCAGGCGCGGGCTCTGCACAATAGCCTGCGTGGTGTGCCTTGCTGCCAGGCAAATACAATGAGCAGGCAAGCACAAGAGCAAACTCTTGCCACATATTTTCCTCTTCGTATTTTACTGCTGTGGAATAAGAGCATTCAGGGTGGATTTTTTTTTTTTTTTTTGTTATTATCTTCTGTTTGTAGAGTGATCAGGGACCCGCAGCATTGCTCCATCACACAGCATGCCCTAGATAACTCACCTTCTGCCCGTACCTTCTTGTGGCGTCTCCTCCAAAGCCCCAGCTCCTGGAGCCCAGTAATTATTCAGCAATTTGAGAACTTTTTTTCTTCCTCTCTTAAAAAAAAACACAAGGTTTCTCTTCCTCGTGACTAGAGAGAGCTGCTTCAACGAAACTCATCTGTGAAAACAGCTAACATGCAAGGTTTTAAAACCCTGTGGATTTTCCAAATCCAGTCTTATGATTTTTCATGTTGGCTGAGGAGTGGGGAAATCTGCCTCGTGATTTTTGGTTCTTGTTAGCAGTGCTGTCATGGTTGTTACGTGTGGGAATGCGGCTGGTGAAGCTGCGTAGCTCATTTCCCTCTCTCTCCTGAGATGTTGCCTCAGAGAGCTTGGAAATCCCTCCAGATAAAGCTGTTATTTTGAGTGTTTTTACCAGGCTCGAGTCTGGCGGGGAAAATAAGCCGTGCCGTGAGGCTGGAAACATCAAGGTCCCTGGCTCAGCTGCAGGTGGGATGCAGGCACCCAAATGGCCAGATGACAAATGAGCTAAACGACCGATTCTGTGGCTCTCATACAAAGCCTTCATGTGGCATCACCTTTCCCCACAGGATTTTTCACAGTGAGGGCGATGAGGCCCTGTCCCAGGCTGCCCAGAGGAGCTGTGGCTGCCCCATCCCTGGCAGTGCCCAAGGCCAGGCTGGATGGGGCTGGGGGCAGCCTGGGCTGGTGGGAGGGGTCCCTGCCCATGGCAGGGGGCTGGGTTTAGATGTACTTTGAGGGTCCTTCCAGCCCTAATAAGTTGTGATTCCATGGCACCTGAGGCAGAAGGTCTGGTACATCCAGGTGGATCAAGCCATGAATAAGGGCAGACACCTCTGGTAGACTCAAGCCATCGATGCCCAAAACTTTGGGGACAGTCAAACTGCATTTTGACAATTTGGAAGTACTGAAATACGTGTAATTAACGATTTTATGCATTACTATGCCAGTATTATGTCAATATCGCATATAATTATAAGTAGTATTTACAGGCTTATGTCATGCTCTGTTTGCATTCATAAATAGAGCAAGGTAATTTTATATTTAACCAGAAATACAGAGGAAAAAAATAAATGGCAGTGATCTAATAGTTGTGAACAGAATATCTAAAAATACGTCCAGAAACTGGAACTGTTGTATGGAGGAAATATCAATGTAATGACATTTATCTTATAAATAGCAGAAAAACATCACAAAACATCACAACCTTTTGCAAGTTAACTCTCCTGAAGTAAGACACTCCAGGATTTGGAGTTGTGCCTTGGTTTTCAGAGGTAAGGAGTGAAGAGAGAAGCTGAAGAAGGAGCACAGAGGAACCTGTCTAAAGTTCTTCACCCAAACAAAATATTTTGGAGTTCCTAAAACTGCATCAAAGCAAGATGCTGGAATATGTGTCACGGATGAGTTCTGCTAAAACTGCCAAGTCCTTGCAGATGATTGGGATCCAGCAAAATCTCACTGTCCTATGATAAATCTTATGTTTCCAGATGACATCCATCCCTAGATGGTACCTTTAGATGTTACCAAGCCGCTCTTCTCCGTGTGTC
Source organism: Heteronetta atricapilla (assembly GCA_011075105.1). Classification (NCBI taxonomy): domain Eukaryota; kingdom Metazoa; phylum Chordata; class Aves; order Anseriformes; family Anatidae; genus Heteronetta; species Heteronetta atricapilla. The sequence continues at coordinate 4,847,613 of CM021732.1, read as the reverse complement.
CATCCTCGGGCAATCCTCTTGGGCTCCCGAGGGCAGCAGTGGAGCCCATCTACCCCAGTGCCGCAGCGACTCCACCGTGCTCCTCTTGATCTGCCAGCCCTGCTGGCTGTGGCCTGACATCCCAAGCCGGGAAAGCCCTGGCTCAGTCCCTGCAGAGCAGGGGTGAAACTCACAGAGATGCAGCACCCGAGCCCAGGATCCAAGGACTTCCCAGGGGAAAGACTCCATGGACAAAACAAGTGGAAAATGTTTGGGAAATAGCTTGGAGGTCAGTGGGACAAATTTACACCATTGCATGGCCTTACTTCCAACCCAGACATCATGAGAGATTACTGCCTAGGTTTTTATTGCCCTCAGGCTAAAGTCAGCCCTGTTTTTCTCTCTGCACCAAAGAGCTTTGAAGATGTTGGGGTCCAAACCTGAGCGAGGCCCAGCAACAACCTCCTGTGAGGCTGTAGAGAACCAAGGACACTTGAATCCCATGGGAAAAGGCCCCAGAAGGTCTCTGGACCTCATTTACAGAGGGAAACTGAAGCAAGCTGGGAACACTCAGCAGCTCTGAAACCCGAGCAAGGTCATCAGTGAAGATTTTGGGGCAAATTCATGCACACTGGGCTTTGGAGAAATGAAGAAAAAATGGAAGAAATAAAATCTGGGGAAGGTGCTTTTATCGAAAACTCTTGTCCTCAGAATGCTGTAGCAATAACAAATGCATTCCCTTGCGCATAAAGGAGAAGAAATAAAGGTTAAAGCAGGGTGGAACTTTATCGTGTAGGTTTTTTTTTTTTAAAAAACCTTTTTACTTTAATTGCCAGTTGTGATGGCAGGGAAAGAAATATGTAAAAAGCAAGAATAGCTAAAAATAGGTCAGATAAAAGGCAGCATATCCAGCCATAAATTATCCAGAGCCCAATAAAAGCTTAGTGAATGAGACAGTGGAATGTGTGGGGGCATGAAGACATAATGATATTAAATTAGAGCTTGCCTTCAGAACCGAAGAGGGTTGTGAATTACTCTCATTTAAGAGCCATGCAGTAATCGATAGCGGCTTTTGCCGCTTGTGGACAAAGTCTCATAAATTCCCTTTTATTCTAGGTGTCTGTGCAAGAGGAGGGTGTGCTGGGGGGGGCTTTGAGGAAGAGGAGCAGCGTGGATGGAGAGCGCGGGCTCCTCGCCTTAACCCGGCTCTGCTGCTCCCTCCCGCCCCCGCTCCCCGGGGAAAGCCGGGCGCTGAGCGCTGGATGTGCTAATTGCTGTGCCACTGCACTCAGGAGGTAAAATGCTGTCAAGCTGGGCTCCCTTCAGAGAAATTAAATCCCCTGCCTAAACCATGCGCGCGACATCAGGCTGGACAACATTTTCATAACGTGTCACTGGGTCCGAGGCTCTTCTCACCGTGTTTATACCACTGCAATCCTAATGTGTTTTCCTTCATACATTCCTAAATATTGCTTTCCTTCATATATTGGAGATCTTCTAGTGAGGGTGCAAAGCATCCGAATCCTTCACTTCTGCAGCCACCGGTACCCAACAGTGTCTCCTCGTGTGCCCCATCCTTTTGTAGGCTGGCACCATTTGTAGGTTGTCACAATCTTCATGCCTAGAAGTTCCTCATGAACCGTCTGGGAAATGCTAGCGACTTGGCTTTTAGAGGTGTGACACTGGTGTGACACTGACGTGGCAGAAGTATTTGGGTAGACAAAGGTCTGCAAACCCTCATAGCTCAGAGCCAAGACTTCTTATGGGTCACAAAACTCTTCTTAACACCATTCCACACACTTAAGACCTATAATGAAAGTCTGCAAGCACACAATGTGCCGCAGGAAGAGACACAGAGGGCATCTTCCATATCCCAAGTGCCTGCTGTCATAGGGACTTCATTAAATGTCCCCCAGAGAGACCTGGAGAGCGAGCCATGCCCCACACTATGAGAAAAGGTAACAAAAGCCAGCAGTCCCCAGACAGTCCGGGATGGACCAAGCCTCTTTTCTTTCCTGTGATATTTGCATTGCCTCTGGCACATTAATAATTAACAGGAATCCCCTTCTGCAGCCAGTACCTCGGGAGATGTGTGCATCTTCCTGACGGGCTTTGGAAAACAAACCTTCCCCAGAGATGGACGTGGGAGGTGAGCACGGGCTGAGCTTTGCAACAAGGAGGCAAAAACCTCCTGCTTTTAGCCGTGACACTGGCCCGACTATTGGGGTCTTGGGAAGCAAACTGCCCTGCCACGGCGCCCCGTGCCCCCTGTCCGGGCAGGGTTTGGGGCCAGCAGGCCGGCCGCGCAGGCTGAGGTGTGAGAAAGCAGCGGCAGCAGTTATCTGCATTCCTCTCATTCCACCAACAAAGTCTCCCCGTGGTTCATTTCCTCTCGAAAGGTATTAAGGAATATTAAAGGGATAGGAATCTGCTCATTAAAGACACGTCCGGCAGATCCCTCGCTCGCAAAAGGAAGGACTGCAGGGCTTAATTTACCCAATTGTTGATGATTGATTAGCATGGCCATTTCAAAATGCTTTTGATCCCCCTGTCCCCACAATACAAGCGTGGCTGGGGCTGGAGCTTTGGACTACTCCCAAGTAATCTCGGAAGCCGAGGGAGCTTTGAACACGTTTTTTATTAATGCTCCAATCGATAAGCACGAGGGAGCAGATGAAGAAAAGCGTTTTGCCGTAGAGCATCAGCTGTGCCAGGTTTTTGGCTTGGGCTCGTACAGCTTGCTTGGCTGCACGACTGAGCTGCTGAGCACCTTCCAGAGCTGCACGCTGGGTGTGCAACAGGACCTTTGCACGCACGCCAGCCGTGGCAGCTGCAGCAATTGCACCACATGCTTCAAAACCTGCTGGTGCACGGTTGTTTGCTGGTTGGCAGTGTGGCTACAGCTCGGGGCTATGGGAATGGCACACATGGCAGGGCAGCTTCCAGACCTGACCCAAAACAATGCATACAAGGACTGCTCAGGGTCTGGGCTGCTCAGGAGGCACCTGTGGGGCCAGTTTGGGGTTGAGGACCCAGAGAATTGTTTGGCTGCAAAGTGACCACGGGTAAATTGTTGTGAATCAGGGTCTCACGTCCTACTGTTTGGTTCTCGTTCCCAGCTTGGCTCCCAGGTGGCAGCAAGCTGTTAGGTGGGCTTGCTCTCCCCCAGGGCAGCACAAAGGCAGAGGAGACCCTCCCTGAGCTGTGTGTGCAGCTCTGCCTTGTTCCTTCATGCACACAAGGATAGGAATGGGTCAGAAACCATCAGTGGAGTTCAGCTCACCTCCCCTTCGATGCCTGCGATGCCAGGGTCTGTCTCTGCACTTGTCTCACCCTTTTCAGTCAATGGACAGAAGCAGGCGCTTTTAAGACTTGATTTATCTGCTTTATTTTAGATGCCAGCTCCAGAATGAATTGTGTGGGGGTCTCCATTGCCAAGATCTGTTTACGTAGATATTAATTATTAAATATAAAAAGGAAGACCAGGCTGACAAGCTTAGATGTAGGCAGCTACAATGGAGGTGAACCAAATGAGATGCTTCTGAACACAGGCATGTGAAGAGTTTCCTATCACTGGAGACCAGCAAGCCCTATTTTGGACCAGTCTTTAGCTCTTCTCAGCAGAGATTCCCATGAATAATACTAACAGCAGTCCCCACACTTTCTTGGGTACAGTCATCTCCTCTGCAGTTTGAGAAATAACCACCCCATGGCTGCAATGCAGCAACCGAATTAAACACCTGAATTTAGGTCTGTGCATGTGGGTATCTCCACATGAGCCGGGTGGGGATGACTTGGTGGTGAGGTGTGATGCAGATGACCAGCTATTAAAGTGTAATTCAGTTGTCTAACATAAAAGACTACGGCATTTTTGATGCCTTAAGATGCCCCAGTTGGCCTCTTGCTACAGCTCCGGAGACACGGAGGTCTCCTGTAGGCCTGATGCCATCTGGATCTGGTGCCTGCCAGGTGTGTGGCTGCTCCTCTCTGCCCGATGGTCATTTGTGCTTTCCTGTTACCCTGTCCACTAACATCTCCCTCTGGGGTGACATGTTGAATGAATGGCGAGGAAAAAAAAACACAGAAGCTGCTATGTCTGATGTCTGGTAGGGATGTGGTGGCCTTAAGGAAAATTTCAGACAATCGTGTCAGACCTGAATTAGTTGTTATGCTGGTTTTTGCAGCTTAGCAAAGATTAGTGGAAGACATTAGCACTCCCTTGGCTTTTAGTGCTGACACAGTTTTAAAGACACAGTGCCTAAGAGAGGAACCCAATTGCTCTGGACATCAACGCAGAGCAAGGACAGCTCAAATACTTGGCAAGATCAGTTGTACATTTTTGCTGTGTGAAGGAGCCAGGTACTTCATGAAGCTTTTTGTGTGACTTTAAGTGGAAGAATGGAGTCCTTTGTTCCCAGTCAATCGGTTTTACAACAAGCTGAGGGAATCCTTCCCAGTCTCTCTGGATAGTGCTTGGAATCACTGTGTGGCAAAGCATCGGTATGGATATATCAAGGCAATCTTTTCTTGTATCTACAGTGACTGAAGTCAGAGCACAATAGTTTGAATATGAGAACAAAATGAGAAGCAGACTAAATGCATCACTGAAAGCACTGGGAAAGATCTTTTAACTGAGGAAGAAAATGCAGTCAAGCAGAATAAGTAGAGGTCAGCACATTGGGGTCAGTTTTCCTTCAAATTCCACCAGGAATTGCATGTCTCTAGTGGATGTGGCATTTTAGGTACCATTGACCAGAGAGAAAGGAAACCATACCTCCCCGCTGTCACTGGTAGAGCCACAAGGTTCACTGCTCTTCTTGTATTTCCCCGGAGTCAGGCAATTACCAGATCCTTTTGGTTTTCCTTTTTCTTTTTGAATATGTTTCAAGCTCTTATGATAATGAAGAAAAGGGGAAGGAATGATAATGAAGAAAAGGGACTTAGAAGCATCCATTTTATCAGTGCAAACACCCAGCTTTCATGGAGGTTGGTGGGATTTAAATCATCAATTTAAATGGTGGAATTGGTTATTCTGGTCCACCACCGCCCAAATCAGTGGCCTGGCCCCCACCATTCAGCAGCACTACAGAGATTACTTAAGAGGAGGAAAAGGCCAGGTATGAGCTGGGGAGGAATGGGTGAGGGCAGCCCTGAGCAAGACACAGTTAATCCACGTGTCTCCATGTCTAGGAAAGCCTCTCCCCACTCTCATAGAGAGATGTGGGGGCAAACGCTTTACATACTCTCAGGCTCAGAGACTGACTCAGCAGGTTGACTACCGACAGGCTGCCCACCCTCTTCAGCCTCTGTTTTCACGTGGTTTCTCACCAAAACATTGCTTTTTTCTCCCTTCAGCTTGGAAAGCTGATTCCAGCTCTCCTTCACATGAAGCTCAGCTCTCAGTCTCAGCTGGATATCCTGACAGCTCCTATTAGTGGTTAAGAAAGAAGCCATGCTGCAACATTTCTCCGTAGCACAAACCCATCTGATTCACGGATACACCTGCCAGCTGGCCAGCAGGACAAGGATGGCTAGTAAAACTTCCAGCCTGCTTTTTGACATCAACGTGCTGTCTGGGAGCTATATCCCTTCTGGGACAACCTCTGCCCTGGGACACGAATGGACAGTTGCCATTTGCAATACCCTCTTCGACCTGGCAGAGTTTAGCTCACCCTACACATCACACACTGGGTGCACCCCAGGGGTGTCGATTCACAGGCAGTGTCAAAGTACAGCAAACCCATGACTACCTTTTCTTCCCCTTAAACAGGGAATTCAGAGAGTTGTAAAGATGGCTATTACTCAAGAGCCTGTTATCCTCTGCTGGGTGTGAATTTGTAGGAAGAGATTTCCCCTGACTCAAGGAACCGTCTGCCTAGACAAAAGGAGGGTATATGGGGTGGAGGCCAGTAGCCAGGACCCTTGTACTTTGTACCCCTGGACTTTGGTTCTCCAAAGTTCAAATCTGCTGAGGATCTTCCCAGTGTTGTTCCTCTCAAGCTGAAATCCTGCTCTGGCTGTGACCTTGGCGAGTGGCTGGGGCTGTGCGTGCCTCATCTCCCTCCCTGCAGCAAGAGGGCTGCCAGTGCTCATCTGGGCCACCAAAGCCCTCCAAGTACTTGCAAATTATTCAGACACCGTGTATGCTCTAAACAGACCGAACTGGGGATTATATAAACCAGCTATGCACATAAATTGAGAGATTTAGTAGGGGAAGAAGGAAGGTTTTGTCTGTGTATTTTTTATTACAGGATATAAACAGGCAAATAAATCATTTTCTATGTGGTCCATGCTTTAAGCCCAAATTCCTTCCCACTGTGTCTTTCAGAGTCTTATTCAAAGTCAGAGACAGGCAAGGGAGCAGATAGGCATTTATTTTATTGCTCTACAATGAACAAACAAACTCAAATTAGTTTGAGGGGAAGAATGTAGCCATTCTCATCTCTTAGGTCCTACAGTCTCTCTGTTTCTTGGCCTAGGGTTCATTTCACCAGCCTTTAAATGCCCAAGGCATGGATTCTCCAAAGGGACTGATCACGACAGGCTCCCTTTATGAGGAGGATGGGACATTTCTACAGCAGAGTCATCTGATCTTGTCTGAACTGCTTTAGACAGTGAGTCTAACTGGGAGAAGCACAGCAGAAGGGAGATGTGCCGGCAGCCCATTCAGACTTGTGGGCTCAGATGAGAGGCTGAGCTTCTGGTTCCTACCAGATGGCTCCAGAATAACAGAATTGGGCCCCTGGGAACTGCAAAGAGAAGGGTAGCAAGCTTCAGCACACCTAGATGGTGCTTATTTGGTGCAAAAAGCCAAGCAGAAAAAGCAAGAACTTTAAAAGCTGGTGGGAATGGGTACACAACCTGAAAACACACAGCTGTGCAGAGGTTGTTGCCTCCTCTTGGGATTAAATGTGGGATTCAGTGAGTTAAATGCTGTGGTCTCCATCTAAGTTAGTTTGGGATCCCATTACAGTCAGCAGCTCATCACCATTACAAGCTGGCATTGCATCATTTCAGCTCCAAACCAGCTGTGAGACCTGATCCTACACAAGAACCAGCTGATTTCCCACCCTGAACCAACTCAAGAAGGAAGCTGGACATGTATCCATAAAGCTGCTAATGAGGAGTTTGGCTCAGCTTTGATGTTGGTGTAAAATTGTCAGTCACCTCCACAGGATATCTCAGCAGTCCAGGAGCATCAATGTTCATGGAAGTGAAGCTTTTCTTACTTTTACTAAGGAAAACAAAGCCCCTTCCCTCCCACCCATGGATTACCACCTTGACTGGAAAATTTTCTGCTCTAGAAAGGACACAAAATGAAAGCCACAAAGCAGGTATGAGTTTCTTCTGGGAAATCCCAGCTCATCAGGAACAAACTTCTGGGCCCAGAGACAACTACTGTGCTGAAAGGAAACCTCAGTGAAATATAGGGAAGAGAAAACTTAAGTGAAATATAAGGAAGGGAAAAGACTCGTTCACGTTTCAGTAGGTCACAAGGTGCACTAAATGGCCATATTATTGAATGCAAATATGTACTCTGGATAAGTTGAATGTTTGGTTAATCAGTACAGGACAACGCTGCTTGCCATTGCCTTTGCAACAGATTTCAGAATGATTTTTTTTTCCTGTCTTTATTTATTTATTTAGGAAAAGCACATACTGTCTATGGCACATGGCGCTGCCAGACCTATTTGGTATGGATCCTCATCTTCATCAGGTCCTTCGAGGAGAGGAGACCACAGCCTGGTAGGATAGTGGGCTAATGGAGCAGCTCATGAGATCTCTGACCTAAAGGTTAAAACTCTGTAGCCTTCTGCCTTGTAACAGCTCCAGAATTCAGCTTCCACCTTGGTAGGGCAAAAGATATCATAGGATTGCAGAATCATGTAAAAACTCATGCTGGAATGGACCTCTGGAGATAATCCAGCCCAGCCCTGCTCCAAGCAGGGCCATTGCTCAGATCTTCACACTTCTTCAGTCTCCGTGCAGTAATAAGGCCTGTGAGTGACTCTGTGGGATTTGCAGAGAATTGGTGCATTCCAAGACCTGGCATGTCGTGCAGGAGCCGGGGTGACATCTCCCTGTAGATTTCCTCACAGGTCACCTTGATGTCATCTGATGCCCAAGCCCGTGACTTTGACTTCAGAGGGAGTTATTCCCTTTTTCTCCATGTTAACCAGAACCAGTTCAAACCTCTCAATACCTCTCAAGTCACTAGGAATTAATACACACAAGAAGAATAAACTGCCCAGCGCATTAAAAGGAGATAAATAAAAAGTTTTTAAATATGCTCTCATATGCTAGTACTCAAAGGACAGGGCTGCTGGGAGATTGTCACGGAGGCAGGAGGACACTTTCTGCCAACAGCCACTTTGTTTGGACATGTTTAGGCCTGTGTTCAGGCCTGTATTCACTCTCCATTTCCAGACATAGCTGGTGCATGCTGCAGCAGGAGCTGTTTTAGTGGTAGGTTAATATCCTGAGCACCTGAATTGTGCTCAGAAAGGAAACAAAAACAGAAACAAAACCCCAAAACCATTGGAGATTGAAAATCGCTGCTTACGCTTGGGATGACAGCAGCACTAGTTCCCCCAGACACACTTGCCCTTCGTGTCCTGCTGTAAGTGACAGCCCTGTTTCTGAGGCACTTCTTCCACACCCACTCCGGTTTGAGGCCGTGGTTATGGATATTTCCAGGACGAGTGGCACTCAGGCCCATTTTCTCCCACTGTCTGGCTGCCAAGAGAGGATCACACACAGGGTGACATGTGGGAGCATGGCCTGCCAGCAGACCACAGCACCAAAAATTCCCTACAGGTGCCATTCCGGGTAGCTAATGATGTGGTGGGTAACTGTATCTGAGTTCCTCTGAGGCAAAAAGGCTGGAGGGGCCCATGGTGTTAATCGCACATTTTCCTAGAGCAGCTGGAAGGGAAACCCTGAAAGTCTCAGTCAATCATGCAGCTTTGCTGGCTTTTTCTTCTGGATCTCATCAGCAGAGCTGGTGTCTCCTTGTGACCTGCCTGTGGTCGGCATGCCTGTGGTGGCGTGGTGGGCCAGGCCCATCTCAGAGAAATCCTGCTGCTTGCCCTCCTTTGCTGTAATCTATCAATCTATCAGCATCCTTGAGGAGAAATCAATCCCTTAAAAAACTGGTCCCGAGGATATCAGTGCTACCCAGAGTCGCTGGGTATGAAGCAGTGCTCTGGGGTTTAGGAGGAGCCCTTGGTACGGGCAACGCCGCAGAGGTCGGAACAAAGGATTGACAGCAGAGCTAGTAACACACCATAAATGTCCCCCTTCGAGCTTTGAATTAAACACCCACTCAGCTGAAACATTTGAATGATGAATATCATCATCTGGGGGGAGGGAGGAGGGAAATCTAGGCGGCTTTATTTTTTTTCCAGCGTTACAGAAAGTATTTCCTTCCTCCTGCAGATGTGCAGCTCGGCGCTGGAAACAGTTCCCCGTCAAGTTCAAGCAGCTGTACTCATGTGTCACCAGGCAATGAAACCCCAGGCCCGAGCTGTCAGCTCCACTATTGAAATTAATGGGCCAGACTGTTTACGTTAGTGGAAATCATCCCATTTAAATATATATATGTTATGCTGAATACATAACGCAACCGTAAATTGGCAGCGTGGAGAGAAGGGGAATGGGTCTGGAGAAGTGAAGGTGGAGAGGAAAATGACAGGGTGTAAAAAGAGAAAATCCGGGAGAAGGAGAAAACTTCCCCAGGGGAAAGATATTAATTTGATGAAAGAAGTGTAAGGAAAGCCAAGAACTGATCAGATAGCACTGGAATGAGAGAGATAAAGAGGAAGGTAGTTATGTAGGGAAGGATAGCAGGATGGGTAGATATATAAGCTCTGTACAAAAATAAACTCAGAGTGGGATCTTATCAGTGTCCCTAACACACAGGGGATCACTGGGATCAAGTATCTCCAAGGGTCACCAAACTTTTCAGCAGTAACAGCAAACTTCAAACCGCAGAAAAAACACACTCTTGGAATGGCATATGATTTTTTTTTCTTCCTTAGTTCGTATTCAGGGAAAGCAGCATTTTTCTGCAGCATTTACAGACAGTAAATAATAAGGAACACGCTGCTGGAGGAGCTGGGAAGGGGCCAGAGGACATGGGTGTGAGGCAGGGGACCGGCCAGATGCTGGCAAGGTTTCCCATGTTCAGGAGAGAGTGATGGGATCTTCTTAGTCTGAGCTGGAGGAGAGGAAGGGGTGGTGGTTTGCTGCCTGTGTACACAGGGATCCTGTCTTGGGACAAGGTGATAGCCACATCCCCTCCCAGCAACTTGCTCTGATGCTCCAGGTGTGAGCAGCCAGCATCGGAATCGCTTGCCTCCACCAAAGGATCCCTGTTCATTTCTCCTTGCATGTGTCCAGCTTGCGTGGCTCCCTGTGGAGGAATCCCACCTGAAGGGGCTTTAAAAACCTTTTGTTGGGGCTTTTTGGGACCTTCGAGGTGATGCTGGGCTGGGAGACAGCTCAAGGCTTGGCAGATACTGGTTACTCCACCAGGAGGGTACCTGGAGACTTCTCCTGGACTTTGGTCCATCAACTAGGGCCAGGAATCATTTTTCCAATGGTGATAAAAATCTTCATTTTGACAAAAAGAAATGAGGAGAGGGGCAGAGACTCTATTGTGAGATCAGAAAAAACAGCTTTCTAAAGTGAGGTTCAAACCATGGATAACCCAGAATTTGGTAATGACCTTTTGTGAGGGAAATGACTTCCTCACCAAGAAAAAAGACTGATTAATTCAACCCCCTGTTCTGTGATTTTTCTTTCTTTGCAATCAGAAAAATGTATTTTCTGATCTGAAAAAGAACATGCTTCATGTTTTTTTGTTTTTGTTTTTGTTTTGTGTGTGTGTGTGTAAAAAGTAGCATTTTTGAACAACTTTTTTTTGTTGCTGCAGCAGAAACTCCTCCTCGTGCCTGCATGGTGGGGCAGAGAGCTGAGGGAAGGGCTGGGAGATGTTGGGCTTCCTTGCATGGCTGTATGGGAGCAAGCAGAAATGATTCAGAAGTTAAGCACTGCTGCAAAGACACCATCAGCCCCGGCAACGTGTGCGAGCTCATGACTCCGGGCGCGTGTAGCTGCGTTCTTGTTTTGGAGGAGCATCACAGCGGCTGTCTTTGCGCTGGGGTGCCACGAGCTGCAAGAGGGAGGGTGTGATGTGAACAGATCCCAGTATTCAGCTGTCAAGTATTAATGGGCCAGGAATGCCACAGCTGGGAAACGTGGAAGCAAAATAATTCTGTTTTGCAGAAGGACCTCGCCGAGGATGACTCCGCCGGCACAATCTGCCAATCCATCACCTCCCAGAATCCCACATGAGAAGGTGGGATAATTACTATAATTTTAATGTACTCCAAGATGATTTAAATATGCTTGGTAAACTAAAAATATCCTGCTTTTCCGTGAAGGCTCTGACTTTCTGAGGTAATGCTGCCCCAGAGCTGCTGATGGCTTGTGTGCCAGCCACTTCTATTGCCCCCCAGGGCTCCATAAACCACGTCACAGCTCTCTCCCCTTTGCCCGGTGGAAAATCCTGCATTCTGCACACCTCTCCTTTGGAAAAAAAGAAACAAAACCCCAAAAAACAGCCAGAAAAAAAATCCCCAAACAAATCCCCAAACACTATTTATCTTACAGCCTGGAGATCAGACAGGGAACTACATATCCCATGGCTGTGCTGGAGCTCCAGAAGGGACAGAGGATGGAGGGGACGACGTTAGCAGACAGGGTGGGGAGCAGGGAGCCAGGGCCAGATGAACGCTTCAGCATGCTTGCAAGTGTCAGTGAAGTGAACAGCGTGTTTCTAACATGGTCCTGAGAGTTGAAAAATAATGCTTAAATTGCCTCCAGAACAGACGTGAAATCTGAAGATTTGGAAATATCTCCTGTGATTGATGGAGTGACTGATTGATTTGATTATATATATGTTACGTGTGTGTGTGTTAGGGCTTGATTTGGCTGTCTAAACACAGCCTCCTAGAGCCAAGCTAGATGCTATAGGCTGTCCAGCCCCAGACTCCGGCTCTTGCTTCTGAGGAGCACTCGTCCTCCCCCGGTGCTGTGTCACTGTGCCAGCACCATGGGATGTCTCAGATGGACACGGGCATCTCGGGTGGCACCAGGCTCCTGTGCGTAGGCAACCGGATCCCACCCTCTGACTCATTAAGGCTCGTCGAGATCGTGTTTGCAAGGTTTCCTCTGCAAGCACTCGGACCAGAACTTTACCTTAAAAATAAATAACATCCGAAGCCAAGATTCTTGGCTAGTCAATTAATTTTGTGGGGGCTGGTTTGGAAATATTCTGAAACTCGATCCTCGCTGTAAAGTTGGGAATCTTGGCAGCTGTGTCAAGAGGCAAACTGTGTATATTTTGCCTAGAATTGTTTCTACTATACGAGCAGGAAATAACAATAAAAAAGAGCCTCTTCTTTCATTTATTTTCAGAGGTCTTCATGGGTCTTTTGTTTGCCCTCCCTTCCTTGTGCTGGAAAACAGGAAACCTAAGAAGAGGTTAGGTCTTGCGTTTGCACAAAAGCAAAGTTCTTAGACAGCCTCTCGGGATTGTAGACTAATCCATGGGGCTTCAGTAACACAGAAGTTCACTGGATAACTCATTTAATGAAGTGAGGTGAAACCTGCTTCTTCCCTGGGTTAGGATCCGGGCTGGGTTTTGACCAGCAATGGGGAGATTTCTGGTCTGGAAAGTTCTTTGGTCTTGAGAAAAGTATGGGGGGCAAATGGGTCAGTCTGAACCACCAGACTTCTGCATTCATTTGTAGGGTCTTCTGAGCCAAACCTGCATGTCAAGCTCACACAAAAGGAAACAAAGGATTGCACAAACTCCAAATGATATGAAACCAGTGACCTTTATTCTGCTCCTTGGTTGACCACTGTGAAACTATTATTGCAGAGATAAGCAACATATTTTTTTTGTGTTTGTGTCTGGCTTTTTTCCTAGATCCTGTTTAACAGTGTTTCTTGGCAATTTCTTAGTAGATACTTTTAATCCCTGGCTCCGTTCCTGGAGTACTGGCAATTAACCGTATTAACATTCATCCTAAAAAATAGCGAGGAATGGGTATCCAGCCTCCCCAACTGAAGACCCTTGAATATATAGAGAGCCCACAGCGGAGCAGAGCCCCGAGTCAAACCATGCAGATGGCAGAGGGACTGCCTGGTCTCCTGATGTCCTCTCCGATGTGTCTAGGACCTTCTCACCTTGTTTTCTTCACCCTGGTAAATTCACGCCCAGCATTTCCAGACTTCGCAACCCCTGGCTCATTTCTGCCAAATCTGTGTTGAGAGGAAGCATTTGTCTGTAAATGAGTGCTATGATTTAGGCAGTTTTGGTCCTTGGTGGAGAGACCTGCTCTTGCCATGTTGTCCAGTGTGCTGCAGTGTCCGTGTGCCTGTTGAGATGGAAAAGAAAACCCAACAAAGAAGCCCTTCTGCTCCCTCTCCTTGAGCCTGAAGTGGCTGGAAATGTAGTTTTGAGTTTCCTTGACTGAGCCTTTTTCGGCCTCTCTAAAATGCGGAGGAAATACATCGTTATCCCCAGACACCAGTGGCTGCCCCTGGACAAACACAGACACCTATGGGAGGAGCATTCTCATCTCTGCTTCTCTCCTCACTTCTCCATCAGTGAGGAGAACTAGCAAAAAATGTCGTAGGTGAAAACACAGCTGTTAAGTGAGCACAGGCAGAGGTGTGGGCTATACACCTGTTCATGTTGGGTTGGTGAAGTGATACCAAATGAAGATTTTCCTCCAGCTTCTTCCAGGGGACTTCCCTGCACTGGACAGATGCTCTGGGCAGGATTTCTCAGCCAAGAGTGCCACGGTGACTCTTGCTCCATTGAGACACTGAACTCAAATCTCTCCTCAGAAATTTTGGGCAGGACTGAGCAGTGACAAATCCCAGGCCAGGACACGGCAACAAAATGACTGTGAGCTGTGACCCCAAAGGGAGCCCATGGGCTGAACCACTGCAGGAGGAACACTTGGGTCCATGGAGAACGAAGATGTCCAAGGGCAGGGATCTGCAGCAGATCCCCATTTCATTTTCCCCATATTTTCCCATATTATTCACAGATAATCATTTCCCCTGTTATTCACAGCTAATCAGCAAAGAAAAGCAGCATCCTGGGTGGTGGCTTCCCTCCAGAATCCCTGCTAGAGCCAGAACAGGCCTTTGGGTAAAGCAAATATTTTGATTTGGGGTCCACTGTAGCCAGGGCACAACTGAGCTGAATTTCAATGTAACTTACTGGCCCGTCCTTAAAAATAAGCTTGTAAAATATGGAGCAAGGACACTGGGTATGATGTGGCTTAAAGGGGAAGAAAAGTTCTGCTCCTTCCTCCCAAATCACCCCACAAAACCATGCGTCCCTCACATCCTTCCAGCCTGCAGAGAGTCCAGGATCTCAGGATCTAACAGGATTTCAGGATCTACCAGGATCTCAGGGACTGTTTTTGGGGGAAGGCCAAAGGCACCAGCTAGGCCAGGGACAGAAAGGCTGAATCTTTTTGTGCCAGACAGGGCTCTGTGTGATGCCCCCCAGCATGGGGGTGGCTTGTGCCCCCCACCCTACATCAGACAGACTGTGGTGGGGTCATCAAGCAACGCATGGAGGAAGGACCCCAAGGAGATCTTGTCCCAGCTGCTACCAAAACCAGGGCCCCAAACCTGGACATTCTCCATGTTGTAGAAGGGACGCGGTTCAGGGTAAATCCACAGGGATCAGTGATAGAAATGAGGGGTGGATTTGGGGTCTCTAAATAGGATTGTGCAAATATCGATGAGCTGGGTATTTGCAAAGGATAAGAAATGATTGCAGCCACCCTGTTCTGGGGAATGAGGTGGGTTTCCAGGCCTGGAGATGTCTTTATCTCTTTCTGTGACAGGTGCTGATGACTGCTGTCCAATGATTTATTTAAAATAAATTATTTGGTCTTGAAAGCTTGGCCCTTTTTGTCCTCAATCCTTTAAAATCAACAGGAAGGCTATGGCAATACCTCACAACAGCCAGTCCTTGAGGTGACGCCTTCCACCAGACATTTTGAGGTTTTAATCATTTTTGGTGTTCCTCATAATTTCAGTTAATAAATCCAGGGTGGTTACAGTGATGATTCATGCAGGATACATCCTGTTTCTTCTCTCCCACATCTCTCTGGCAAAAAGCTGCTATGGATTAGGAACTTTGCCCTTCATTTTTGGAAATTGCTCTCCCACTACAGACTTCAAATGAGAAGTGCTGTGGCATTTCACTGTGTGCTGTTTCAGAGCGCTGGCTTCTTTGATGCAGTCATCATCTATATGGAAAAGAGGTGTGTGCGCGAATCAGTGGTATAGTTTAGCTGCATCTGCATCAGAAAGGCATAAAAATGAGTGAAATGCAGTAGCTGAAATGTGCTCTCCTAGGATGCTGTGCCAAGTCGGCACTTGAGATGTACGCCAAGACACTTTTCAGACAGGGACTGCAGAATAAACAGGGTCCTACACTTTCACACCACACTTTCTACAATTCCATTTGCACCTCGGGTGACTGGAGTGTGTCAAGGTTTGGGTGAGATCCCTGAATGTTGTATGATATGTCTTACATCTGCTGTTAAAAAAAAAAAAAAAAAATGGTTGGTTTTCTACATCTGTACTCTTTATTTTTATTTTTTTATGCCCAGTTCTAGAAAATGCAGATGTTTTCCAGCCTAGACCCTAGAGGAAGGTTACCCTTAACCATAAAAGAGGCAGCAGAACAAGCTGTCCCCAATCATCTTAATACTAAACAGTTGATTCATGTGACTTTAGGCCGCCTTGGGGGGTCCTTTGCAGGACAGGGACCTGATTTCTGCTCTGGGTCTGTCCGCTGACTATGCCATCTCGCCAGCTGGGATAGGAGAGCCACCCAACCCAACACCTCTCTGCTGTTCTATTTGATAAATTCATTAAAAAAAAAAAACAAAAAGGAAAAGAGAACAAAAGGAAAGAGGAGAGGAGAGGAGAGGAGAGGAGAGGAGAGGAGAGGAGAGGAGAGGAGAGGAGAGAAGAGAAGAGAAGAGAAGAGAAGAGAAGAGAAGAGAAGAGAAGAGAAGAGAAGAAAAGAAAAGAAAAGAAAAGAAAAGAAAAGAAAAGAAAAGAAAAGAAAAAAAAGATCCCAAATCCTCAAGGAAACAGGCAGTGTTAACTGGGAGATATTTTTCCTTGACTTTAGCAACTCTGGGGAAAAGAAAACTTCCTTACCTTCACACAGCTGAATCCCATACCTCCGATGCCAAAAGCCTACATGTGAACACAGCCTGTGTCTGACTGACTGAGGGGACCACAAGAACCAAAGCAGGCACTGGTGGTGGACTCCTGACACTGGGATGCTCTTCACATCTCTGCTTATAAGAATGGAGAGAGCAGCAGGAACTGTTGGAACAAGACTCACTTCAAGCTAAAATTGATGTTTAATTTAGGTCAGAGGAGTCCCCCTTGGACGCTGCCATTTTCTCACCTCTGGCTCTAAAAGGAGCCTGGGGTGTAGCTGTGGATATTTACTGTGAAAAGATTAGGTGGGATGAATCTCACCCCTTTCTTGCAGAGATCTGAATACATCCTTTAACTCTCTTTATGGGCTGTATAGAGACCAAAAAGCATTCCATTAGGCTTAATCATTACTGTCTTCATCTCCTACTCAACCAAGAAATACTGGAGACAGCAGAGCCTTGATTTGGCATATCACCCTCCAAATGAGGCTTTAATGGCTGAGCTTCTCCTGGGGCTTTCAGGTTATGAGTCAATGGGAACATCCTCCCTCCAGTTTTTGAAGTATGAAATGTCTGCTCATTGCCAAAAGCACAAAAGATAGTTGGTAGAAGACAAAATGAGCAGCCAGTTCTATTCAATATTAACAGTTCTGCAACTCTGGGGGCATGTTCCAGCAGGTTTATCCCCCCCCAGAACTGGCAGGCCGAGTAAAAGGACCTGGTAGAAGAGTGACCCCAGGGAGGATGAGATACCTCCTGCATAATTACCTCCCGTCAGGGTTTGGCTCCGCTGTCACAGATGCTAATCTTTCACACCCACCGCCAAGTGGCCACATAACAGCCCGTGTGGTGAAATATGTGAATAGAAGGCAAAGGAATGCAGTGTTCTTCTTGTTTTGCATGGTTCGGGATCAAATGCACCAAACGCCGGTAGCACGCGTTGCATCATGCAGAACTGTGCCTTATCGCCAGGCTGTATCCTGTTGGCATCACAACACCCCCAGCCCCACAGCCGAAACTCCTATCAAACAATCTCTGCCCTGAAGATCTTGTAACTAAACGGTGAATGGGAAAAAGAAAAAAAAATAAAAATAAAAAAGACATGCAGTGAGAGCTCTAAGCTTTGATTCAGGAAAGACCTTGAGGTTTTGTTTCCTTTAAATGAGCCCTGAAATCCACTCCCATCAATAGGTCTTAAGCATATTCTTATGAAAATAAGCCTTGATTATATCTCTCTTTAAAATAATAATTTAAAAAAAGACAATAAAATAGAGCCACCTCCAAAGTTATGGCAATAATCACCGTTAATTTACAGCCTAATCGACTGTGGGAGACCCTATTGGTTTCTAAAAGATATTCATAAGGCTGTTATCTGCTGCGATCAATAACCACCTTGTAGTAAAACCCCAAGTTGATGGCAGAGGCAACCACCGCGTTCCCTGCAACTGCTGCTCGTGTCATGTTTATGAGAGCGTGGTCACAAAAGCCACCTGCAGGAACAAATTCAGCCTCGGTCCAACCTGATGCAGTATCTTTGGGAGACACACATGCTGCAGCTGAACCTGATCTTTCAAGTAATAAAAACCCGCTTAGTAGAATGGATAATATATATATATATATATTCAAATTGCTGACTTATAGTGCACTTTGGAGATCCTGGCTTTAGCATAGCTTTGGGATTGATGACATTTCAATATCATCATTGCAACTGCTGTTTCTAAAGACCCTTGTGACTGCACATATTAGGCGCAGAGATTGCCTTTCGTATGACCCTTTAACCTTGGTCTTCATGCTCAGTCATGGACTTTAGAGGCATCAAGCATGGGCAACAGTAGCTGTAATGACAAAAAATAATTGAATATGTTACCTTGCGTTTGTGGGGAACGTGCAGCATAAAAAAAAAATCAACCATGGCTCTGCCAGCCCTCAGTAACTCTTTGTATTCTGACACTTGTACCCTTGAACATGAGACGGGAGGGTAAAATGGGAGGGAGAGTGCCAGGTTTGATAAAGCACTGCTTGTTTGGAGCCCCATAAATCCAGTGGGGAAGCAGAGTCCTGAAAGGCAGGAAGGTGTGGAACAGGTAATCACAGCTCGTGGATGGATTGCCATCACTCGCAGGGTGTAAATCAGTGCTCAGTGCCCTTCTGGATGGCAGGGCTGCTTCAGGAGTTTCCAAATCGAAGACCTTCAGCAAGTGTTCACACAGACGTGGCCATGCCACCACCCAGTGGTGTGGCTGCCCCTCTTTGGGGCAATTTCCTGTGGTAAGTGCGAGGCATGGCGAGCTCCAGCTGAGCAATCAAAACTGGTCCTGAAGAACCAGGCTCTTCACCCCATAGCAGACAAACCTGCTTTAATTAGACATGAGTAGCAAGCGGGAGAGCAAGAACTGATGGCAAGAGAGACACCACAGCCCCAACAGAAATAGCTTAATTTCTCCTGTGCCCTTAATTATCTTCGAGGAGGAAGGACTTGAGGGATGTGAAATGCCTGGGGAGGTGAGGAATGGCATCACGATCGCCTTGCAAGGCTCTTCCTCTTGGCCCCTGGCTCCCACACTGCCAATCCCGGCATTCCCAGGCATGGTGTTGGCATTGCAGGAGTCGATATGCTCTGTAACTTGGTTGCAAAGTCACCCTTGGGTGCAGCGAAGTGGGGTGCACCGTGTTTGACTCCAGCTCTTGGTGTGTGCCTACTTGGGGTCTTGGCCAACTCTTCCAGGCAGAAGGAAAACCTCATCACGCACGTGGGCTTAGATGCCTCTTCTAAGATCAGTCATCCTCCACTAACCGAGAAGGGTACTGAGGAGAGAGGCATGCTCATCATTAAACAGTGCCAAAAAAATGCTCCTGGTAGTTAAATCCTATGAACTCTAGTCCTAGTCTTGGTCCTGGTGTAGCTCAGGGGCCATCAGGGACAGAGAATATCCCCAGCAGGAAGAATTGTGAGTACCCACCAGGCTGGGTGTAAGGACAGGAGTCATGCCATTATTTTTGGCCACAGGGTCAAAAATAAATAAATAAATAAATAAATAAATAATAATTAAAAAAATCCCACAGAAAATAGCCCTAAGCTTATGTGGTACTCATATAGATGTGTCCTAAATGACCTGCCAGGATGTCTTTAGACAACTAAAATTAGGTGAAATGAATCTTGTCGTTAGTGCTGATTAGTGATCATCCTGAAGTAAAGACATTCCAAAGTCTTTATTAGCGAACAACACGAAGTCTTTATTAGTGAACATCCCAAACTCTTTATTAGTGAACATCCCGAAGTCTTTATTAGTGATCATCCTGATGTCTTAGCCAGCTGAGGTGCGTTATAAGGCTCCTACCTGCCATGCCTCCAGCCCACCTGGTGGTCTGGCTCTCCAAGGTACCTGTGCCAAACAAGCCACCCTGCTGCCCCCTTGGTGGGCGCCTTTACCTCCAATTCCTCGTTGGCTGGTGGTGAACTCCTCCTGAGCTGGAGGTGAATGCCCTGCCCATCGCATTACCCCCTACCTTGCAGCATGACCATTTCACAGCGATTCCAGCTCCAGCCAGGCTGCCAGAGCCCAAGCCCCGAATGCCTGAGCTGCTCCTGCTCCTGCCGAGCCCGTCTGCTCCCACCCGTGCCTCGCGGGGCAGGAAGGGCTGCGAGGAGATGGGAGCACCCTTACCCAATCGCCGAGGCAAGAAATTCAAGATGGTTTTCTCCAAGACCACCCAGGAAAGAAGTGGTGATACAGGATCAGGGCTTGGGCTCCCAGCTCCAGCTCCCAGCCCCAGGCTTCAACCACGAAAGCAAAAGCATGCCTGCGAACTGCAGCCTCCTGTTAAAATAATTTGAAGAGATTAAGTGATGTTAAAATCTTAATCCTTAGCCTTTCCTCAGGCTGAACTCCACTTAATATCAAATGCGTGCAGACCCCAACATTGGGCCATAAGGCAAACAAACTCCTGCAATGGTTTGTTTTCTTTTGTTTTGTTTTGTTTTTACCCACAAAATTGCAAGAAAAGTAATTGCCCTAAATCTACAGCATTCTCAGGAAGAGAGCTGTATATAAAATGTGTTCCTTATGACTTTTTGGGCTGGCTTTGTAACTTTCTTTCTGGAATTTCTGAGACACTGAAGGAAAGGAAAATTTTTTAACCATATCTGACTTTTGATATCCAGAGTAGAAGCTCAAAAATAAAAACTTCCATGTAGGTTGATAAAGCTTAAACTTTGAATGTCTATTCTGATTCTTTCTAAGAGTATGCTCGTAAAAGCCTTACAACTGGGGAAAAATAGGTCTTTAAATAAAAATGCAGAAAAAATATTCTTAGTGAAGGCAAGAACACAACCTCTTTAATCGCTGAATTTTGTTTATCGCAACAGACTTCAGAGCTGACAGCAATAAATTTTAAAAGATAATTATGCTTTTAGAATACAATAGGACAGCCATTATAAAACACATAGAAATTTGTTGTTTAGAAGTGAAATTGTCTTTTGATGACTATCCCCAGTTCTTCAGCTGAAGCAGGGGTGGGTAGCTCAGCCCAGTGAAATATGGCCATGCAGTGGATGGGGAGATGTGGAGCACGATGGGGCAGTTTTTTTCTTGCATATTTATGGAGGCAATCTTTTTTAGGACCTTAGCTGTGGCAAGAGTTGAAGTTAACATCCTGTAGAAGCCTAAATTCTCAAGCTGGAGCCACAAAACCTGCGGGCGCTCCAGCTGATGAGCCGTAAAGGAGTAGATCTGCTTCTCGGCATGCTACCGGTGTAAATCAGGAGCAGCTCTGCTGGCATCCAGGACGCGGCGGCATCCTCCTCTCCGTGCTCAGAAGCAAAGGATCAGACCCAGCCGCAGGCCGTGGCAGTGCTTTAGGCTTTGTGGGAATGTTTTAAAACACGTGCTTTATTGTACTGCAGCAGAACATCCTATAAAAGGCCCTGACTGAAAAGAATCATTTTAATAATGTGAAAAAAAAAAAGAAAGAAAAAAAAAAATGGTCTGAGTTTGAGTCAACAAAAAGACAGGCTGTATTGGGGCTGTCAAGGGAAAATGATCCTGTTCAGCCTTATTCTTCTCTCTTATAACTGACATAAAGGGGGAGTTGCTCAGGTGAAGTGAATGAGGTTATAGTGGTACTAAATCATTGTAAGAAAGTATCAGGCCTGATATTTCATTCCTCCCAGCCTCAAAAACCACTGCTTCCCATGGGCTAGATTGTGCCTATGTAAGACTTTTTCTTCCTGGCTTTTTGTGTGATTTATGCTTACTTTCAGTGTGTTATTTAGCCATAAGTTATCCCTTTGTGCTAGATGATCTCCAGGCAGGGTGTATCCCCTGGTCAACAATGAGAAAAGTCAGGAACTCGAAAGAAATAGAATTCTATTTTGGTCTATAGCGACTGGATTAAAGGTTTTCTCCGTGTTTCCTGGCATTTCCTTGGGGCTGGCAGGATGCAGGTTCCCAGCTCCTCGTGCTCAGCTGGAAACAGGAGCAGAAGTCCCAGGACTCCTCTGTTCATGGGGGTTGCTCTCCAGGTTCTAGAGGATGCTGCCTACTGTTCTCCAGGGTGAATCGTAATATAAAAAAAAGGGATTTATTTATTTATTTATTTATTTTTAATGCTCTTGTTCGCCACCAAAGTCTCAAAACCAAATCCTAATCTTTCAGCATCCAAAAGCCAAGTTCACAGTGCAGGGAGCAGTGTTGCCGAACCATAAACTCATGCAATGATTTGGGTTGGAAGACATCTCTGGAGGTCACCTTCTCCAGCCCCTTCTCAAAGCAGGGCTGTAGCAGGGGACAGCTTTGAAGTCACACCGCATTGCTCAGGGCTGTGAAACTCTTCAGCCATGGAGGAGGGTGACTGTGTTTCCCATACTTCATTATTCTTTTCTTTAAATCATCCGAGGATTGAAAAAAAAAAAATCTTATCTTTTAATTAAGGATCAGTTTAGCTTCAGATTGCAGCATAATTTAATTTATTCAAAATGCTCCAAGAGTTAATTGACACCAACCCATGCACAGTGGCGCTTTCTGTCTTGGTGCACTTCCCAGTCTCCACCGCACTGCAGTTCGTGCAGCCCGTGATACATGAAAGAGGAGATCAGCCATGCCTCGAGGTGGCTTTTTGCACCCTGAAGTCACACCGACTTCAAAGGAATTAGCTGATTTGGTGCAAGCTGGAGCACTTCACAAAATGACACCTCCTGAAGTTGGCAGAGAGTGAAGAACATCCACGTATCGGTCTCATGGCCCGTCTAGATCAGGTCCTGCCTCCAGCAAGGGATCAAGAGTCAAGGGATTAAGATCAAGGGATCAAGAGTCTGGAGAAGAGTGTTAAGAGGAGGGCAAACAGTGATATTGCCTTGAGTACCAGTTCCTAGTCTCATTTTGTCTCTCAGACTGCCAAAAGTGCTATTTCTGCACTTAATAGCCCTTCAGGAATTTCTCTCCCTTGAAATAGCTGAGCATTATTTCCAAGCCGTGTTAACGTCGTGCATTCTTTGCATGACAGAAAAGCGGTGACATCTGAGAGAGGCAGAGCAAGCTGCAGACGTAAAGATATGAAGGGCTTTCATTGCACGTGCAGATGTGCGAGCCTCAGCCCTATGCTCAGGCCAGTTGTCACCAGGTGCCTGATGGTACCGGTTGGAGAGTTAAATTCTTGGGTAAAGGGTGGCCAGCGGGTTGCTCCCTTTCACACCACTGCCTTTAAAAACCCTACCATTTTCAGTCATGTCTGCCCCATGGGCCATCAGGGCTCAGCTTGGCATTTTGTACAGCACCACGCAGAAATCAAGCAGTACAGAATCAATACTGAGCAGCTCAGGAAGGCAGGCACTTATGGCTTGCCTTTAATTCTCATTGCTCTAGCCTGTTAATAATAGGCAATAAATTACATTAATCTCCCTACTTTGAGTCTGCTTTGCCCATGATGGTAACTGGTGGGTGTTCTCCCTGTCCTTATCTCAACCGTTGGGCTCTTTTTCATTGTATTTTCTCCTCCTTTTCCTCTGAGGAAGGGAAGTAAGCGAGCAGTGTGGTGGAGCTCAGCTGCCCAGCTGGGTGAAACCACCATGGCCATTGCTCTGAGCCTGTTCCTGATGTGGCTACGTAAAGGCACAAGGCAAGGGGCAGGATGAGGCCAGAAGCAACTGGACACGGCTTGGTGGGGATGAGGACTGCTTTCAGTGCTGGGAGAGTTTTATATAAGTGCTTGCGAATCAGTGCCCCGATTTATTTCGTTAATATCAAGTATTTAATTAAGAAAATGAAGAATTAATCATATATGTTCGTACAATAATAGTCATGATAATATTGTTGCTAATGAACAATAATTAACAATGGGTAGTATTCTGGGAGGTAGCAGCTGTGCTGACACCACTATGATTACGAACGTGCCCTGGGGACGGTCGTGGGAGCTGGTGGTGTCCTGGCTGTCCCCCAGGCGGGGGTGTCAGCCCCCCAGCAAAACCTTCCCAGCAGCACATCCAGCCTCTTTGCCCTCCTGGCCTTGGTGTCACCAGCAGATATCAAGGACCAGGAACCACTGGTTTGGGCAGTGTGTGCTGGGAGAAGGTGCTAACGTGGCTTAGGGGCAGGACAGAACAACAGTGGGTTTTTATCTTCGAGGGCTGAGATTTTTTCTGTTACACTGCCAGGTTCTGGCTCCCTTTCCCCCACTCCTGCCATGCCCACACAAACATTTTCTCCTGTGCTCCTCCGTGTAGAGGTTAGAGAAATTTGAAACAAAAGCTGGAAAACCACCATTATCTGTTGCTACGCACTTTGTGTTGGGCGCTGCAAGAACCTAGGGAAAGATTCTGGTTTCTTTCCCCAGATAAAGGAGTGGTGAGTTCTGCCAGGGACTAATAACTTGTTGGTTGTTACCTGCCTTTTATATTTAGTCTGTATGTCTGCTAATGACAACAGCTTCTGGCTATGTTGAGGTCTACAAGAACTGCAATAACACAAATAAGAATTAAGTAGTGGTAATTGCAGTAGAGATGATGATGGCAATGTTATCACAATGTATTTCCCTGCCAGACTCTCTGTGAGCTGTGGGATGAAACGTGAGCTTTCTACACAGTCGGGAACAATCCAGAGAGTGTTTGGAAAATTCAGGGGGAAAAAACGGTCTGATTTTTGGCTTTTGCAAGGGAGGAAACTCACAGGAAATATTTTCCTGGCTGTGGGAGTAGCCGGTGCGATGGGTAACACGTTCTCCGTACATACGTTCCCGTCTCACTTTGCATCCTCAGGAATGCAAGGCTAGCAGTAAAATGCAGCTGGGAATCTGCAATGAAAAATCCTGCCCACTCTTCAAAGAGCATCTCAGATCGCTTTCACAGGCACATTCAGCTTCAAGGCAACACCGTCGATTTGAGGCACTTCTCTGAACGGAGGGGCACCGTGGGACTGGGGAAGAACTCCTGAGGCTTCTGGGTGGGAAGAAATGTGGGGTGCCATGGGAGACTTTCCTGGTATTTTGGGGTGCTGCTTCTGAGTAGGTGCTTCCCTGTCCTGCAGTGCTCTGACAGCCATCTCTGCCCCATCCATCCACCCATCCATCCACCCATCCATCCACCCATCCATCCATCCATTCATCCATCCATCCCAGCACCATGCAGAGCCCCCTCCCAGGGAATGTTGAGGCTCCCAATGATTTGTGCTGTCCTTTCTAATCTCTTTGATTCCTCCAAGCGTTCCTCCCTCTTCCATCCAGGCTCTGTGTTAAGTCACTAAAGGCGCTCTGGCTCCTTCTCCTTTCCCAAGAGGTTGTCTCATAACATCCCTGATAGTCAGCAGCCTTCTTGGAACCGCTCGGTTTCATTGACACTTTCAGTTCATTTGCCCTTAGTTTGGCTCTGCTTGATCTTTCGTGTTTACCCCTGGGATGAATGTGGAGACAGCAGCTGCATCCCATCTCAGTTCCCATCTTGGTAGACTAAGCAAGCTGGGGGATGCCACTCTTGGGGGGCAGAAGGTTCATGGATCAAAGGCTTTGGTTCCACTTGCATCAAGCAATTTGCCCTGAGAGCAGATTTATTTGACGTTATTAAACATAGCTAATGAGAAGAAAAAAAATGGTGGAATATCCTTAGTCCTGGTGATGTTGAACACATACACATAAATATATATATATATATATTTTTTCAAATTAATTGAAAAGGAAGATCTATCATGACATCAAGGCTTTTGTAAAAAAAAAAATGTTTTTTTTTTTTTTTTTTTTTTTTTTTTTCCAGAGAAATCCCATTTGTGGACTAAAAGAGCTGATGGAAGATGAGGGCTTTCAAAAGTTAATTGATTAGAGGAAAATCCCACCTCCTTAATAGTTATTTGAACTCATTTCATATTTTACAGCTATTACATAGTTATAAAGTAGCTGATAGAAATACTCCTGGATTACAGATGGGAAAGCTATTTCTCATGAAAAGATCAAAGTCCTGGTTTCCATATTTGACCACCTCTACCAATAAATCACATGCCAGGATACTAAATTCCAGCGTCAGCATTCTGATTGCAGACCAACAAGACCGTATGACTATTCAAGAGCAGAAAGTTACATTTCAATAAGAATAGCGAACGTTTTAAAAATTAGGTACATATAAGAATACTGACAATTAATATGCTGTTCAGCTCTGTTATTTAACCAGCCTTTTCCATGACAACCTTTATCCATGACTGGTGATCAGCTGCCAATGGACACTCTTTGAAGTATTTCTTTACAAAATAGTAGCTTATTTCACTGATAAGTTGTGCAGTCATGGAGGTAATACATCATTGCTCACAGGGCTGGCGTTGTCAGTAAAACCTTATTTACTGCTCCTCTGAACAATAAAAAGCTTTCCAAATGGGCAAGAATCCACATATCTTTAGAGAAAATGAGACAGCTTGACTTTGGGGGAGAACTCAGTTGATCCCCCAGAAGTCTGACACCACTGTTTAGAGACCCGTGTGACTGCACAGAGCAAATCCACCCCAGAGATCCCTCAGCCTGAGCTGCCAATGGGACCAGCAAAGTAGCAATGAAGTCAATAAAAACTAAATGAGGGAAAAAAGAAAAGAAGGCATTTTCGTGATTTCCAAAATTCCTAAAGACAGAACTTGTTTGGCTCAGTTCTGGGGCAAGGTGAGGTAGGATGCTGCAGCTTTGGGGCAGCAGCGGGGCCACTCGAGAGGGGAGGAGATGCATGGCATCAAGCGCAGCTCTGGAAAGCAGATGGAGTTAAGCACAGAGACAAAAGAGCTTCGATTTGCCCAAAATAGCCATTGGATCTATAACGTGCACTGTCTGATACAGCTGCTGTGCTCCCAAGGCTCAGAGCACTTTGGTGGAACAAGCCTGCCAATCTGAGCAAAAGAGACATGGGGGCAAAGCCACTTGCAGCACTCAGGCCATGAGAGACATATGAAGAGCTGAAAAAACAGGAGCTAAAATCTCTACTAGTTTCAAGAGGATCTGCTCAGCCTTTTCATTTGCCTGCCAGCTGTAAAGCCTTCCCTTCCCTTCTCCATCACATTCTCCTGCTCATAATTATTTCATCAAATCAACTTCTTCTTCTCTCTTTTTTCTCCTGCAAGTTTCAAGCTGCCCAGCTCCACTCTCCGATAAATCTGTCTAAAACAACAGCTGCTTCTGCATCCCTCATGCCTGGGTGACTGTTTTTATTACGTGCTTTCTATTAGACATGTATATGTATATATAAAATACATATATATTTTATGTGCCTTTCTTTTCCTCCCAGTGCTATTTCCTTTCCCCTGTCTTGTTCTTGCTCCCTCTCTCCCTCTTCCTTTGGCCTCATATGGCCATTTGTCACTCTTTGGATGTTTTTTCCTTTATCAAGATGTTTTCTCCGGGAATGTTTCCCGCCAACGCAAGCCCATTAACTTCCAGAGTTCAGCTGACAGCCTGGACTCCAAGACCCATTGCCTTGTGACACTGAGTGCTTTCGAGATGCTGGAATTGGTTGGTAAAATAACCTAGTCACATGCTTAAGAGGAAAAAGGAATACTGTTTCAGGGTAAGAAAGACAATAAATTTTAAAGCTGTGCTTAGGTCTCTCTCTCTCTGTGTCTCTCTCTTTTTTTTTCCTGCCTCTTGCGTGGTTATCTGCTAAATGGCTGTTCAAGTTTGGCTGTTTCTTAATGGAAGCTTTATTGAAGATTTTGCTGCTGCATACAAATTTATGTTAAATTTCTCACAAACATCTCAAAGAGTCCAATCCATTGCAGCTCAGGAGGATCTGTCAGGCTGGTGTCCATACTGTCAATGCAGACAAAGGCTTTTGAAATCTTTGTTTAAGCACTCAACTGGTGCCCTGAATTATCTGTATTTAAATTAGCAAGTTTACATTTGAGGATTCTTTAGGCTTCCCTGTTAATTGGGTCTTGCTAATGATGAGAGCATCATTAAGCTGATGTTGTCCCTGTCATCTTGTTAGCTGACGATTTAAGGAATCGTGACAGGCAGCCAGCAGCGAGGCTGCACGGCTCCAGAGGTTGTTGATGGCTCTGGAGCTCGCTCAGCTCTGGGTTGTAGCTTGGTGCCAGCTCACCGTGTGCCTGTGCCACAAAAATAATTGCTGTGGTTAAAGTACTGCCAGAGGAGGACATGTGCAGGGCACAAGGTGACCGATCATCAGCCCCGTGCGGCCTAGGAAAGTTGCTGCAGATGCTCGGATGACACTTCCTTACGTGAAGGCAAACCTGAAGTTCTCCCAGAGCGCAAAAATGAAGGCTAAAAAGCTAAAAGAGGATCTTTGTTGTCCAGTAGCCGGCTCAGTGCAGAAGTTAATTATTTAGCTCCCCTGTCTTCCCCCAGGGCAGGGGCATTGCTATCAGTGCACACGGCAGACGCAGGCCCAGGCCCCACGGTGATGGATGGCCCTGCCTCCGCTGGAGAAGCACTTTCTGCAGCGAAAGCCGCCCCAGGGGAAGCCGACCTTCCATTGTCCATTCGCCAACTGCTGTGGATCATTGACCAGTGCTTGGCCCCGTCCTTAGATGAAGTGCTGCATCTGGGCTTTGTTAGCAGGCTGGGCTGAAGGCCGGGGCATGCGGCAGGCCAGCTCTGATAGTGTTTGTTTTTGTAAGGGGGAAAATAGGCTGGATTTTGGAGCACCAGTATTTTTATTTTCGAGACAGACTAGCTTTAAGTTAATGCATTTAGTTGTGTTTGATCTGAAAAAAAGAGTAAATGAAGGTAGGACGGACCTCATGCAAAGGTATTCCCGTCAGCAGTGACAGTCCAGGGAGTGCTGTGAGGCGGTCACTCTGCATTTGGAGCTGAAAGACTCAGAAACTGTTCGCAGTTGTGTGGGGTTTCTTTTTTTTTGGTCTGAGTTCCAGTATATTTGGAAAGCCCAAGAACCAAAGGCAGAGGGGGACACTAATACATGAGGGGGACACTAAAAACCCATAAGAGATGGGCCAGGGCATGCTCCAGATTCATTAGGGGTAGGTGCTTGAGCCTGAGAAAAGATGGTACCTGAAGGGCTAGTAAAACCCCTAGAACAGCACAGAGTAGATTTGTGCTAATTGGATTAATTCCCCCAGAACTTTACGTGACCAATTTTGGTTTAATGGCCCATTTAGAGCCAAGCAATCACATTATAGATACTTCTACCACAAGTGATGCGTCTTCCTCTCCTTATGCCACATAATCTGGTTTGAGTGCCAACCTGAAAGTGAGGAGGATACTCCTGAACTTTTTCCATTATACAATAAAGCACGAAAGCAGGTAAGCAACAGTCTCCATTTGGCCTAAGGAGGGTTCAGATCCAGCTGGGACAGGCAGCCAAGTACTCCCCATTTCAAACCTGAGCTGAACCTTGACCACCTTGGAGAAATCATAACCAATATCGGGTGGTAAAGCTCAGAGATTTATGGGGTCACAGATTCAGTAAGGCCCAAAGGAGAAGCCATGTAGGCTTGCAGGCATCTCATTGCCTCTCAGACCACCTGGAGAACTGAAGACATCCCCCTGAACAGGGATGGTGGTGGATTTTGGTGGATCAGGAGCAGAAGCTGGAAGATGGGGGGCCCCCAGACACCTCCAAGCACAGTATATTTGGGGCAGCTGGATGAGACCTTTAGTTGTACAGGTCCTGAGTGTAATTCATCACATCCCAGCACAGAGGTTGAAAATAGGGCAGATGAATCATACCCTAAAAGTTCCTATTTCTGCTGACTACAAAGGGAGCCTGGGGTGACTGGCTCTGCTGGAAATGTCTGCACTGTGGATATATGAAGTCAGGTGAGAGAAATCCCACATCTCTCACTGCTTTGTTTCTTACCTGGAAAAGTCACTTTTCAAGATAAAAGGCTGTGCCAGGCTCTGGGGCTACTTAATTCTGCACTGAGCTGCTCAAATAAATGACAGTGGTCAGCTGAGGAGAAATTTCTGCAGACTTGTTTGCAAAGTTGAAGTCGATTTTGAGGCAGGGCTAATTTACTTTAGAGCAGCGGACAAGAATTCAGCAGAAATTTCAGAGCTAAATTAAAGGTTTTTAGTGCAGCCAACAGGAAAATGAGTGATGCAATCAGCTGACTCTCCCTCATCTTGCTTATTCTGAGATTTTAAACTATTGTATCCCACCCTGACAACATGCACGTCCTACAAGTTCTTGTGCTGACTACACAGATTTCCTTCATGAGAATTATTGCGAGAGTAATGTGAGGAATTTGGGTTCTTATCTCTTCTCCACCCCAAATAATCAAGACCTATGCCTCCCCAGGAGCAAGCAACTCATCTGAACATTTTCCATCAAATTGAACCCTGGGCAAGTTGTTGATAAAAATGACATGCTTAAATGCCACCAAGCTAAACCCCAGGCAAAGTGTTGATAGAAGTAGTATGTTTAAATGTCATCATTAGGTTTCATCGTTGTCAGCCTAAGATTACCGGCACTGTTCACACTAGAAATTGCAAGCTAAAGAAGACATCAGTGGATTGTTTTCCTACGTCTTCTGTGCAACCACAAGGCTCAGAGTTTATACTGAAGTCAGGTAAATTTATGGCTGATAGTGTTTTTTTTTTCTTTATTATTTTATTTTTATTTTTTACTTTGGGGTTGGTAAAGGAAGGTGGAGAAACAGGGCAAAAATCAGCAGCCATGGCCAGTTTGACCATGCAGGCTTGACGGCAGCATGGGTTGTGATGTATACACTTGTGCAGTAGGAAATGGACTGGAGCCATTAGGGAGCATCTGTCAGATGATAACTTGCAGTCATCTGCAATCTGTGCTGGAGGCAGACCAAAGGTCCGAGCCAATCCTTCAAGTTATCCAGGCCTTCTCTCTGGGTCTGAACTCCATCTTCTTTACATCCCATAGAATAAGGCTCTTCTGCTGCTCTACTGTAGCACAGCAGTGACATCCAGGGGCCATTTTATTTGCTGTTGAGATCAGTCTACTGATATCCCAGAGCATATGTACCTGAGCCAACCCCCCTGAAATCACCTGCAAAGATCCCCACCAATCTCAACAAGCTTTTGATCCATCTGGTTTACTCCATGATTTTTAAAAATTATCCCAAAAAAAAAAAAAAAAAAAAAAAAAAAGAGCTTTTGTGTTCGATTACCTTGGTTGTTACCTTTTTGGCTGAGTAATTTAAGAAAAGAAGCCCTCAGTCAGCCTTCAGTTCATCACACAAAGTGACTTTGAGTATGCCACAATTCTCCCAGTCCCCGTACACCTCCCAAGAACAACGCCCTACACCATGGGCAGTAGGTCCGTGCACATCTCTGGATGATGCCAATCGCACAGCCCCAGGCTTTTGCCCCAAAAGCCAGTCTTAATTATTCCTCTGAACGTGGAGTCAGTGAACTACTGAGTCAAAGGCAATCGGATGTGATCTCAACCACTGCGATGAGCAGTTGGCACCAAAAGCTTGCTAAGCTTTAGTCTTTTGAGTTTTTAAGCTTTTGTGTTGGGTGATGGGTGGTCATCTGGGCTTGGTGGGGAAAACTTGACCTTGGCACAGCTGGCTCTGGGTGTGCCAGGACATGGAGCACAGGTCCTTCCTCGCTCCTCTGAAGGGCCTTTGGATGGGTGCAAAGCACCTAATGGTGACCGAGGACTGGGAACATGGAGTTTAACAGCCTCTGAGCAAAATGCACTTTTTTTTGTTGTGAGACTACATCATCTCTTATACCTGGGCAGTTGTTGGTAACCTGGAGCAAAGTTACTTCATTTTTCCTTGGGTATGTTTATTTTTTACTCTAAAGCAGGTTTTCAGTGCCTGAAATCATTCTGGCAGGACTTCTGCAAGTCTCTCCTGTTTTCTTAACATCGTTTTTCTGGACATGCGAACATCAGAACTAGACACAACTTTTCAGAAATGGTCTCACTAATGCTGTTTACAGAGATAATATCACTTCAGCACTCCCACTTCATATTTGCCAGCAGTGCAGCCAAGGATTACTCCAACCTTCTTGGCTGAGGCATTGCTGGGAATTCGTACTCAAATGATTGTCTATCAGGAGCGTTCAGTTCTGCTCTGAGTCACTGCTTTCTGAGATGTATCCCCCCATCTCCTAGGTGTGACCCGCAGCCCTTGTTCCAAAACATCTGACTTTTCCTGGGGCCGCATTGAATTAAGTTCTGCAGACATTCCCCCTTTTGCCAGCAGCACCTGCCTGCACAACCAGCCAGCATCCATTGCCACTTTGCATCGGTCTTGTTTTCATCCCGTCTGCAAATTTTACCAGCTCTTCGTTTTCCTGCCATTCTCAAATAAGGGGCTGCTGCTTTGTGGTTATTGGATCATTCTCCAGCTATTTGCTCTTTGCATTTTTCTTCCTCCCACTTTCTCTCAGCTTACATTTCACCACCCATGCGTCTGCTCCTTTTGCTAGCACCAGTTGGGTCTTCTGTTTTCTAAAGGTGACTCTTTTAGCTGACAAAGGCAGAGGTTTGTGTTCGAGGGCAGGTGAAATGAAGGAGGACGACACTCACAGCATGCCCTGTACCTCTCTGCTCTGCGTAGACCAAAAATGCATTGCGTGGTCCAATGCAGCAACTGTCCTGCACTGAAAAAGGGAATATGAAAATATTCCTCAAAGCAGAAGAAATGCATAAAGCTACCGTTGGCGGCTCTGCAAAAATCCCATATTCTCAGCAAAAAGAAATTTTCCCATGGTCCAGCAGCTGCTTTTATAACCTTTTCCCTGGTGTACCTGAATACCAATATATAGGTAGCAAAGGAAATATTGTGCTACAGGTTTAGCTATAGCACGGAAAGCACTTTCTCCATTTGCTTTTTCATTTCACTCCGTTCTCCCAGTTTGAAGACCCTTCGTTGGTTTTCCCCAGGCTGGACCTGAAGGCAATCTGGAGAGCTGGAGGAAATTAAAAGTTTTGCATTTGTTTCCTTAATTCCTGGGTGGGATGTGTCGGGCTGTGGAAAGGAAAAATGAGGGAAAAAGGGTAAGAAATAGTTTAGGTAAATAATAGGCAGGGTGTACCCAACTTGGATGGAAACGGGCAACCAGAAATCGCTCACCAGAGCATTGTTAAACGTACAAGTAGAAGTTGGGGTTTAGGGTTTTATTCATGAGAAAGTTATTTGTATTCCTTAGTTTCAGCCATGTACAGGGCTTCTTCCCCGAGGTGCATGGGAAGATCATCATCTTCTAATGGACGTAAAATCATAATACCGGCGCCAATTGCTCTTTTTCCCATTTTGCAGAAGTTAGCGCAGATCAGGCGACTCACCCAACATCCCACGGACAGCCGAGGGCAGGGGGATGCGTGATCAGGAGCCGGTGCTGGCACCATCCTGCCTCTTCCCCGACTGTCCCCATGGCAGCCCGTGGCCGGGACCTGGCTGCCACCGGGCTGAGACACCGCACAGCATCTCCTGGTTGGAGAGCGAATCAAGCCCTGAAAAGCAGCAGCCCTCTCTTTAAAACCAGCCTTTCTTTGAGTCTGTTATGCAAAGGATAAAAAGCTTTTCAAAATAGCCAGCATGATTATTCATGACTACTCATTTGCAGCAGCGCCTGCTCTCCCTGGTAGCGCTGATGAGCTCACCTGAATGAAGATTTACGGGGAGCACCGAGGGCTGAAGGCTCTGCATGAGTGGAGGTGCGTGCCAGCACGGTCCAGCTGCACCCTGCTAGACCCACAGATCTAGCCCCGTCCCCATCGCGGTGCCCCTGCCATGCCTGCACGTGATGGGAGCTGTGCCACATCAGCTGGCGCAGTGAATTCAGCCTGGTTTGCTTTATTTATTACTGTCTGTGCAGGGGAAGGACTGGGGGGGCTCTGGGCTTCTTAAAGCTCAGCCTGGCTGCTGATGGCTGTACACACTTGAGAGGTGGTGACAGTAATCCCAAAATGACCTGAAGGCACATGCCCAAGCAGTATGTGGCAGCGCTCGGTGGGTATCCTGGATCACATCGGTCCCACCACAAGGCAGGACTGTCCCTAGCAGGCAGCCCGTCCCGTCCCCCTCCCTTGTGCTCCGACCAGCAGGCTGCGGGGACTGGAATTTCCTGACTTCTGAGGCCTTCACACCCACTGAAAGTCTCCTTCTCTGCTTTTTTCCACCCCCCCCCCCCCCCCCACCCCCTCCCGATTTTGTTTGTCTGTGGTTTTGCACAGGGGAAAAACGAAGTAACCGGAGGTTTTCTGGGAGGCCGTCCTCCGCGCCGCCCATCGGAGAGCAGACAATAATATTTAGCTGCTTTGATCAGTTTATTGTTACAGTATATTTAGATGGCGAGCTGCAAATTCCAGCGCAGCGGCGGCAGCAGCTGTGAGCAATGTGGTGCAGAGCCCAAAATACAGGCAGGGTTTGTCAGCGCAGCGCAGCGCCGCTTGGGCTGGCTGCTGCGTGATGTAACCCCTCCTTTAATTTGTTTTCCAGAAAATTCATTTCGTGAAGAGCTCCGCAGCGAACGGCTTGGCAGCGGCCGGAGGAAATGGGCTGGGGAGGCCGGGCAGCTGTCAGCCCGCAGCCCCTGCTGCCAAAGCTGGGATCTGGGGGCTCGCAGCGTTGCCTTCCCTGCCCTAAAGGAGCCCTCAGGGCCGGATCCTTAGCGAGATGCTCTCGGGCTGCTGGTGCAGCATGTATTTATTTGTTTGCTCGCACAGCGTCCGGCACAGAGCGGTCTGCACCTGTGGATGCGACAGTAAAACAAGAGATAAATAATAAGACAAGAAGGAGCCGGTGCAATTTAATCTGTGTGAGTGAGTGCAGCTAGCTGGGGAAGGATGCTTGTGCTGGCTGGGGACGGCTTTTCGTTCCTTGGTGGGTCTGAGGATGCACGCCCAGGCTGAAGCCTTGCAGCACTCAGAGGGCACAGCACGGAGAGCCTCGCTGGCTCCGTTTGGCTCTGTCTGATTTCAATTTATCTAAAGGAGGTGAAGGGACTGCAGCTGAGAGAGGGAAGCACAAGGTGTGCCAGCTGCACGGCGAGAGGGACCAAGTGGCAAGTGGTCTGTCTGTCCTTGGCCTTCCTTCCTTCCTTCCTTCCTTCCTTCCTTCCTTCCTTCCTTCCTTCCTTCCATCCATCCATCCATCCATCCATCCATCCCACTGCTCATGTTCACTAAGACAGAAGATCCCACTGTCTGGCTCTGAGGTTCAAAGCACTTTTACACCTTCTCCTCCTCTTAGGAGGCAAGGAGGAGTTGCTCTTTCCCACAGACTCAGAGCTGCCATCACGAGGGACCCCCAAGGCCACCGTGCCCACCTGTAGCTTGGAGCAGAACCTCAGCAGGACCAGCACTGAGAAACGTGGCACCGTGTCTTTGTGAACGCTTACCCCTCTCTAGTAGGAAGCTGTTCCCGATGACTAGCCAGCTTTCCTCTTGCTTAGACTCAGAATAATTTAAGTTGGAAATTAAATTGTGACCTCTAAGATCATCAAGTCCAACCCTCTGGGGCATGGGGAACAGACCAGCCAGGCAGCCAGGAGGAGGCCCCGGTGCAGGGAGCAGTGGATGTGACAAGAGAGCACCTGGTGCCTGTCCTGGGCTTTGGAGCATGGCACGGCTTAGCTTTGCAGGTCACCTCCTCCGTAACTCATGCGAGCCATTTCTTCCCACAAACAACGGCAAGCTGAGGAATTTGGCTGGCCAGATCTGATTTTTTTTATTTTATTTTTGATTTCTGGTCCTTTTGCAAAAATAACAGCGTAGCGATTCCTTCGCCTTGCCCTCTCCCTTGCTGTACCGGTAGCTGCGCTGAAGCTGATTGATTAGTTTAATAACAGGCAGTTGATATGCAGCCATAAAATTATGCTCTTTTACTCATCAGCCTGATTGAACTCCTCTGCTGACTGTAGAGGAGCGGCATGGCAGAGCTGTAATAATGAGGGAAAGAGCCAAGGGAAAAGCCAGCCCGCTGGTGTTATTGTTGTTGTTCTAAAGCTGAGGAAGAAAATGACTCCGGGGAGGAGCTTTTCCAAAATAAATACCAAAATACAGAGGGAAAATGTTAGGATGTAATTAGCCCTGGGATAAATGCCGCTAAATGCCTGCTGGGGTTGGAGGTGTCAGCAGAGCTTCTCTTACACCCACCTGGTCTGTGTTGGGGTTTCAGGAGGCTGGGGTCCGCGGGGTGCTGGCCCCTCAAAAAGGGTGAGAGGGGCTGAGCCCTTTGTGAGACAAACCAATCTGATGGGAAGAAGATGGGAATTCAGCTTCATTGCGGCCAAGAAGGGGAGGATAACAGGATGGAGCTGGGAAAAACACATCTGGAAAGTGTTTGTCCCCTCTAAGCCCATGCTAACGGCATAAATGGAGAGAAGAGAGCGTGATGGAGCAGGGGAGAGCACCAGGGCTCCGGCAGCCTGGCGAGGATGAGACTCCCCCACGGGCAGCATTGCAGGGCTGTCGGTGATGTCCTTGTGGACCTCTGCTCTCCTTGGTCTGGGCACCAGTGGAAGTCAGACTCCA
Organism: Heteronetta atricapilla; assembly: GCA_011075105.1. Classification (NCBI taxonomy): domain Eukaryota; kingdom Metazoa; phylum Chordata; class Aves; order Anseriformes; family Anatidae; genus Heteronetta; species Heteronetta atricapilla. Next base: position 4,811,448 of record CM021732.1, on the reverse strand, counting down.
TCCTCCACGGGGTCAATCACACTCTCCAGTGCCACCAAAGGGGATCGAAGGTTCCTGTTCAGCCATGAATCAACATGCAGGAGCGGGCAGCGGGGCAAGGCTCGCTGATGAAAAGCCACACAGCCCCCATCCGTGCACGGAGAATGGCATTTACAACTTAATTTCCCAATAAAATATTTGCTGGTGCTGCTCGGTGCTCCAGCATGACCCGCTCGGTTGTCAGGCTCACTGTTTGTCCTGCACACGTTCATTTTATTTACAGGGCTAATTTGTCTGCGAATAGGTCAGCCTGCTTCTTGTGCCTCTGCTCCCCTTTGCTCTCACTGCTGCAAAACATCAGAATCCAACTCACCCTAAACCATCAGGTTTTCCCTTCGGAAAATGTCCCTGAAGGAGGAGATGGGGACAGGGGAGGGAACAAGCACAGTTTGGCATTTATTTTCTCCCGGAAAAAAAATGTTAGGCAGATGGTTGCACAACGTTTCTTGCCCTTCTCCCTGATTGCACCCCATCCAGGTTGTCTGTGGGAGCAATGCTCTTCCACACATATCTGCAACGAGATATCCAAGGGTGCTGCTTCTCCAGCTGTCCTCTATTTATTGGGGGTGCCCTTGCCTGTGGTTCATGGGCGGGCTTTGATCCCGGGTCCTCCTATGCCACCTCCAGATTTCCTGTCTCCCTCTGGACAGGAGCTACTGGGTTGCTGCCAGTGTCTGTTATCTCATCCAGATTCCCTCTGCAAGAGCCACGGGTCAGGAAATTCCTTCACTGCCCCTGATAACCAGGTGCTGCCTGGCACAGTCCCCCTGGCTGGGGGCGATCGTCCATCCGTTTGTCCTAGATACCTGGTAACGCTTTAGGTACCCTATTTTTTGTGGTTACGTGAGATTTCTGTGAAACCACAGAAATCCCCAGCCTCCCAGGGAGAGCACAGTGAAGATTTCAAAAGCTGGAGGCAGGGTGAACATTATGTCCCTCAAGGCAATGGCCACAATCATCTGGCAGCTCCTGGCAGGGTTTTGGGGCCAGCTGCAGCACACAACCTCTGGATGCTTCTTGTAGCATGCTACGGAGCGAGCACAGAGCCTGCTGAAAGCGGTGGGAGCCCCTCTATGGGATGGATCAGACGCTGGGGAGAGCATCCCCGATGAGCCAAGCAAAGAGGAGGCAGGTGCTGGGTTGAAGAGTTTGGAGATAGAAACTCCTGGGCTCCGTTTTCGCTTTTTATGGTTGTGTTGCCTGCTTCCTCCCTTGCAGCCTGCACTTTTTGTTCAATTTAGCCAAGGAAGATGTAGAGCACGGAGCTGAATTCAGCGTGCTGTTGGTGCTTAAGCAACACCTTGCTCCAAGGCTAAGCACAGCCCATACTGGAAGTGGTACTCACGCCGTGCTGCAGCAGAGACTTTGCATTTCTTCCTCTTCCTCTAAAGCGAAAGCAGCCCCCACGAACTGATAACAACTTTTCTTTCTGTGGGTGAGAATGGTGGTAAAAGCAGTCAGGGCTTCTTTATGCAATAAAGCTGGAAAACAAAATTTCACTGTTTTCCTTCAGGCTTCCCTTCTGCATTTTTTTTTTTTTTCGTCTGGCAAAACCCCCATGGCCAGAATGGAAAGCTTCACTGTTGAAATTTGTCCTTCAAGTTTTAGAAGGCAATAACCACGGCAAAACTTTCCAAACACTTCTGAGAAAAAAAACACACACACACACATAAAACAGTAAAACTTATCAAAGCTTTTTTTCCCCCCCTCCTTATTTTGGTTAGCTGCAAAGAGGAGCCCCCTCCAAGGGAAAGTATGTCATGGGGAGAGAGCAGGGGAGGAGGCAAAGCAAGAAGGAGATAACATGTGGACAGAAGTTGCAACAACAAATAATATCCTGACTCGAAGGATGTTGCAAACACATTGTATACACTTGGGCATACTTTGAAAGCATTTTTAAACCAAAGCAGAAGCTGAGGAGAGTAGCCTGGGGCTGCAGGAGGAAGGCGAGCACTCGGGAGCCCAGGCAGGGGCCAGGACCATCAGCTGGGACAGGGAGCCTCAGGGCAGGGTGAAAGGAGGCCGGGGTGGAGGCAGAGAGGTTGGAAAGGCACTGCCATGAGCCCGCCGGTGTGTGACATGGCGAGTCACTCGTGGCCAGAGACCCCTGAGCCATGGACCTGATGCCCACACTCTTAAAATCTGACTTCATGCCATGGTCACGCAGTAAGGGGCTCTGATTCCCAGTAATTCTCAGCTGAGACATTCACGGTGGGTTTTGAGTTTCTTTTACCTGGGGTCAAAAGGATCTGATACGTTCAGCTTCAGCAGCAGTGGTTCCTCTGTTCACATGCAGTAATGTGGCTTGATACGTTCCTGTCCAGAAGTGTGCAGGATTTGTGCCGTAGATTGCAAGGTGTCAGGGCCAGAGATCATCTGTACAGCTCTAGGCACGGCCACCTTGGGCTGAAATAGCGGGCACAGAATAACTGGCTGCTGTCCAGCCCCAGGTCTATGGAGGCAGAGTCCTGGTAGTCCTCATAGTGCTCACAGTGCTCTCCTTGTTCACCTGGAAGGGAGAAAAAAGAGAGAAGTGAAAAGGAGAGGAGAGGAGAAAATGGAAAGAAAAAGAAAAAAAGCCAGTGACTTTTAAAAAAGATTTTATAGGATGAAAGTGTAGTGAAGTAAATTGTAAGTCAAAAATATGCTAGTTGTGTTTTCCTCTTTGCAGAAGCAGCTTTCTGGCTCTGTACTCCAGGACAGTCGCTGCCTGTGTTTTCTTCTGGCTGTGACCTCCCGGTCTCTCCAAACGACACTGCAGCACCGGAGCTGTGGCTCCCCCACAGCCCACTCCAGATGGGGAGGACACGGCAAGCAACTCAGCTCCAGGGAGCAAATTGGTGCTGGAAAGAGCAAAGCCACCAGGAGCAAGAGATGGGGGAGCAGATCTGGGGGTCTTGCTCTCACCCATCCACTTATGGAGCAGCACATCCAATGCCAATACTCCATGTGCTGCAACAGCAGCCCAAAATGCCCCAAATCCCCCTTGAACACCAGCCTCTGCCATTCCCTTGGACAGAAGGTTTCTTCATGCACTTGTGTGGCCTTATGGCACCACCTCTGTTGGACTTTGCGCCCCACAGATGGGAAAGCCCCCAGTTTCACCAGCAGCACGTGGTGCCGAGCAGGGTCTTTCCCGGGCCTTGTTTTGCAGTTGACCTTTAGTTATCACCGAGATGGCATGTTAGACCCACGATAAGGCAAATATTTGCCCAGCATCAGGAGCTGTTGATAGGTAAATTGCCTGGCACCTCCAGCACCTCTCACACAGCGTGGGCAGAGGGGTTGGACCCAGGAAAATCCCGAGCTCCCCTGACCTATCACAGGTTATTGAAGGTACCAGCTACGCCTCTCGGGAGATCATCTCATGGTTTAATATTCAACTTGCCACGTGGGCAGCCTTGATTTGTAAGTATGAGATGCAGGATTTATCTGCCTAAACCAACTGAAATCCTGATGGAGCGCTTGATGGAGGCTGGGATGTACTTGTCCCATCCTCCAGCAGAAATACCAAGTGGAGCAGATGAGTTACGGTGCCGACAAGGTGCCTCTGTGTCCTGCCAAGGTGTCTGCTGGTTGCACACAAGGGTTGGTGTGGGAGAACGTGTGCTGCCGCCCTCCAAGGGTGTCCTAATCATTTGTCACCACCTCTGTTTAAAAAGTGCGTCTTTTCTAATGCAAATTCACCTGGACCTCAGCTTTCCAACCCACTGCTATTGCCACATTTTTCTCCTGTAGAACAGGCAGTCCCTCATCTCTCCCCTTGCAGGCAATCCTACAGTGTAATCCCGGTTTTAGTTTGCGTTAATTAAACCTCTCCCTGTAATGAATTAGCCCCAGCTCTCAGGTTATCTTTGCCACACCCCACCCCCAACTTCCCAGCACTGTTTTACCTGGGATTTTGTCATTAGCACCCGGTGTGGAAGCAGCCCTACCTCTGCATCCCTCTCATCGACTGAGCCCTCCACCTCCAAGACAAAACACTTCTTTTGGGTGATTTTATGGTCTGCTGTTTGTGCTCACGCTATTTTTTTTTTTTGCACCATCACAGCTCTCCCCATGACCAGATGGGACTCTCCTTTCTTTGAATGTCACTGGCTAGTAAACACTGGTCCCAAGGCAATCATTAATTTTTCGTCCAGCGTTGGATTAATCCATATTCACCATGCTGAGCTCATAAACGAAGCGATTTCATTTTCAATGCAGGATATTTTGTGTTATTATTATGCCAGCTCTGGTTCTAGGAGCACTAATGCTGTTCTACTATTACAGGGCAGGTTTCTCAGACTGAAATCTCCGTTAACCAAAGTCTTTTCATTTCTGCATATTAACGACTGGAGCTCTTCTCCACTTGAATTCAATGGCTCATAAAAGATCCCTGCCATTACCCACTCTTGGGTAATGTTAGCTCAGAAATGCGAAGGCATGAAAGACTTTCTGCTCCGAGCCATCAATAAATCTTATATGGAATGTGTTTTTTTTTTTATTGACAGGTGTCCTCTGCTTCCTTTTCTCCTTTTTTCCTTCCTCAACACATAGCAGCCCATCTCTGCAGCACTCCACTGGCGTGAATCCCTCGGCTGTCACTGCAGACTCCCCACTGTACTTCATGCACTAGCAGAAATGCTCTCCTCCTTTGTCGCATCAATTCAATCTGCTCTTGTCACGCAAAATCTGGTTTTGTTTTGCACTTGCCTGCTTCACTCCTGCCCATTTTGTTATCAGTTTAACACCCTTTTGCTGGAATTCTGTAGTCTGCAGCCAAAGAAAAAAGAAAGAAAGAAAGAAAGAAAGAAAGAAAGAAAGAAAGAAAGAAA
>CM021732.1:4793281-4806582 GCA_011075105.1 Heteronetta atricapilla | reverse complement strand
AAAGAAAGAAAGAAAGAAAGAAAGAAAGAAAGAAAGAAAGAAAGAAAGAAAGAAAGAAAAAACTTTCCTAGCCAGAAACGATTGGCTTTTGTTGTTTTCTGCCCACCTTTGTCTTCTCCCACAAAACCTGAACTTTCAGCCTCACATCACAGAGGAGGCAGCTCACTCCAGTATTCTCTTTTCTTTCTACTTCTCTCAGAATAATCTCCCATCCGCTCCCCCCTGCCAGCTTATTTTTTTCTTCAGGCTCACGGGGTCTCTGAAGCCTTTTGCTGACCTGCGTAACTCCATGTGATGCTCCATCTGTTGTTGACTTCTACATGTTTACTTGCTAAAGGGAAATCTGAAAAAGTGACTTCCAGATCTGGCCAATGTCACTGTCATTCCTCAAAAATAAGGTCTCGGCCTGCGGAGAAGCAGGGGTGTGAGCCAGGAAGGAACAACGCCACACTGGCTTGCATGGCCCCCAGCAGTGAAATTAGGGCTCTTTAGCTCAGAGGGGTCCCCAGCGTGTCTGATCTGTACCCCCTGCTCCACTGGGGGGGTGTAAAGCATGGGCAGCATGGTGGGCACCCTGCCCATGGGCAGCCAAGGACTTTCTGCTCTCCAAAACAGCCTGTAACAATCTGGTTGGAGCTGGGACCAGCACACGTGGGCCTGTTTTAGTGGGATCCAGACCTCGATATTTCATCATTACCAAGACTCCACATTCTGAAGGTGTGCCCTGGTTTATATGTATATAATTCCCTCTCTGTTCTGTCTCCACACAGGCATACAAGATGCCAACAGTAGGACCTCCAGGTCAAGTGTATTTATACACACAGGTGTATGTGTATGGCTGGCGAGGTGTATTTAAAACAGTTTATTTCATAAATAGCATCATTTTTCCAGGCGGAGGAGAACAGCCTCTCTTATTTTTCTGTGCCACTTGTATTTTTGGGCTTGGCAAGGCAAAATGCCAGGGAACGACAGCATGTTTACCTAAGAGCAGCTAAAAGAGCTGTGTAGCAATCAAGGTATTGAGTGGGCTGGGCTGAAAATAGATCAGCTTGGAAAGGCTTTGATCAGAAATATTCAGCAAGGACTGGATAGCCGTGAGCAGTGGTAACAACCCACACATTTCACTTTTGGGGAATATATGTCCATCTTGCCTAAGATAATTAGGTGAGATGCTTTGGGATAGTGTGTCCGTGGTGTGTCTCACTGCCTCACGGTGCCACAGTTCCCCCAGCTGTGGGGAATGAGTTGTCCTCTTCTGTCATTTGAGTTTAGCTTTGTAGGTCAATACTGAGGTGAGGAGAGTTGTGGTGGATCCCCCTGCCCACCGTGCATGCTCCTTCCTCCAGTCACTCTTGGACCTTACTATGAAATTGAAATCATCACGGGACATGGGGTATTCAGGGAACAGGAATCATCCCTTTCTGCAAAAACCTCCTTTGAAAGGTGTTTGTGGCCCCACAGGGACGTCACTGAGTCCTTCACCTCAGCCCTTCTGGGGAAATTATTTTTGATTAATCCCTTGAAGCTCTCACCAGCAAGGCCTCCAACACTTCTCAAAGCTGATAAAGTTTTACTTCAGCCTTTCTTGACAAGCAGACAGGCTCTGCCCCCTGCCAAGCCTAACCTACCCACGTGCTCACCAAACTATTTGCCTGCGGCTTCACGTATCTCACTTATATATCACATCGTGCCAGCTCTCCTTTCTGGGCATGTCTATGTCGCTATTTTGGCCCGGGGTCTGGCATGTCTCTTGGCATCCTGACAACCACGACAGATTACAGGAGAAAAAAGTTGAAGGAAAACACGGGCACAGGCCGGGCACTGGCTTGGCAGGTGTGGGTACACGACAGGGCCGGTCACAGGCCCAGGCTCGAGTCCAGGCAAAACGAACATTGTCCTGTCTTTGTAGCACTTTGTTTGGAAGTGTTTCCGGCCCTTAATTAACTTATTTTGTAGCAAATGGCTTGGGATGTTTCACTGGGAGGCTTTTCCAGCTGCTGGGGTTGTGACCAGGGAGAGGTGGTCACTGTGTAAGGACAGGACGATACAAGGCCCAGAAGATACAAGGCTGCAAAACCAGGGGATCTCCTCAAACCGCCATCTGTGGAGCTCATTCTGGATGTAGGTGCCTACTGTTACCACAAAAGGCACCATTAGTTCACTCTTCGCATTTCCAGGCCCCAAGCTCTGTACGCCACCAGCGGGGAGAAGCAAAGGCTCCATTTGAGGCGGGTTTGAACGTGGCCCTGCAGCTCTGCAGGCTGCAGGGCTCAGGGGTCGGTGCTGTTCTGGATGATGCCACTCGCATCTGTCCCCTCGAGCCCTGCAGATATGTAAAGTTTTATTTTTCAGACTCCACAGGAAGGGGCTTGAACATGGTCCAAGCGATGACTTGTCCAACTTCCAGTGACACATCTGCACAACCAAGCTGAGGGTGTCAGGACTGCTGGCTCCAGGTCTCCTCCTCCATGCCATAAACTCCAGGGTATTGTAGCACTGTACAGGAGGCTAGAAACCAAATTACTATTCAAATACACTGACACAGGCCACGCAACTCTCCTTGCAGATTTTGCAAATTGCCTTGCTACCCACATTGGTCCTCTCCTGGATCAATTAACAGCACAAGCCTCATTGATTGCTGCATGCACTGCCGCATGCCTACTGCTCTGAAAAAAACCCAGAGAGGAAAAAAAAAAAACCAACAACTGTCGGCACTTCTGGTTTTAGCAAGAGGAAATCAGTATGAAAAGTAAAAAAAAAAAAAAATGACAGACCTTTTCAGTGCCACTATTTTTGTCCTGGGCTGTGCTGTGCCGGTTTCCTGCTCTCTAGTAAAGCTGAAGAGATTTCCAAACGCACACGCTGTATGAGGATCAGCAGTTTGCCGGCTGACTTCTCCTCGTCAGGGAGACCTGCCGATGGCAGCAGGTTCGTGATATCTCCTAAGTGAGCCTGGAGGGGCTGGGTCCTCAGCCTTGGGAAGCAACGGGCTGCAGTATGGTGCAAAACAAGATAGCAGGGAAATGCATGACCTTCCATCGTGAAGCTGAAGGTCCTGCCTGCCTGGTGGGGGATATGGTGATGGGACTTTTCTGTCCAACAGCCATAGCCAGGACTGTGTTTTCTTGCTTTCATCCTTTAGTTGGAAGTGAACGTGAAAGGAAATATCAAGCTTGGCACAGAGACCAAGCGCAGGTTTTTGGTTTATGCCTGAATGTTGCAGGTTTATGTGCAGTGATGGCCATCAGAAATAGAGGAGGAGTTGGAGGAACACCTCCTAGCCTGTGGCACAGCCATTTGCAGCCTGAGAAAGACCCTGAGTCTTTCCAGAACAGAGCTTATGTTAGTCTGGGGGGATATTCAGCTGGTGGCTCTTTTAGACCATCCCAGATATCACCGGGTCACAGCCCAGGCATTGGGTTGGAGAATGACTGCTTTGGGGGAGATGATTTTGGAAACTGAGGCAGACGGCTAGAGGACATGACACAAGTCCTGCATGACCCCAGTGTGAGCAGAGCAACAACACCCAGCATTGCAGCTGGGGCAGGAAGGGGCAGTTCTGGGGTCAGGGGCTCGGAGGTCTCTTTCCTTGCTCCTCCAGGGGCTGGCCAGCTGGCCGTGGTCTGGCCCTGATCCTGGCTGTGGTGTGAAGGTGAGGCTGCAGTACCATGATCCAGCTGTGCATGAAGCTGTAGCAAGAAAATAACTCCGGGACGTGGTGTATTTCCCTCTGGCTTCTGTCTGTGCCTTTTGGGTGCTCAAATTAAGGCATTTAAAAAAAATTTCTTTCTATCATCAGTGTTCCTCTACTTGGTACAACAGACTCAGCTTTAAAATGGACAAAAGTCGAAGCTAGAAATTCATTAGTGCTGTTTCAGTGGGAAAGGTACTCACCAACATCACAGTCCCAGTCTGTTCAAGCACCCCAATTTTAGCTCCAGGACTGCTTGGACTGCCTGTTCACCATCTGGGACAAAGGGATCACATGTAGCACACTGACTATGAAGAATAGACACTGCTCCTGCCCAGCCCACTGGCTGTAGGGATGCTTTAATTTAGCTCCTGGTGTGGACACAGAGCACTCAATTATCTAGGCTCAGGGGCCTGATCCTGCTCCCAGGCGAGCTCCCCAGAGGTGCTCGGTGCCTGCTGTCCCCAGCAGTGCAGTGCCACTGGAAATCCCAGGTGCCCAATAATCCCTGCACAAGCAAGCACAGGCGTCTGCCCATCAGCTGGCTCCATCCCTGTTTGCATTCAGTGAGCATTTAGAAGCAGGCTTAATGAAAATGCCGTGGCTGGATAACACTCTCCTGCAGACTGCACGCATTTCATATCACCTCGGCCTAATGCCACATTCAAAACTTGGCTGCAAACCTGGGAAAATTGTTTGCAGGGCTACTGAAGCTCGAAGAAAAGCTCCAGCTGAGGGCTTCTTGTTTTTTTTTTTTTTTTTTTCAGGCAGGGCTTACATGGTTAGCATAGGGATCTGGTTATTTTGGGGGAGAGAGTTTCAGGGAGGAAAAGCAGGGGGTACTAGGACCCAGGCACGATGGCTGCATTTTCCCCTGGGTCCGTATGCAAAAATACCAGGAACTATTTCGTCTTCTAAACAGGGGACTTATGTGACAGTGGGGAGGGCAGGGGCTGCAGTACAGGCATGGACAGGGTTCGGTCCCCCACTAATGCCGTATTTGCCTGTTTCCCTTCCTAAGTAGCAAAAACAAAAAACAAAGGAAACAAAACAAAGGGAAGGGAAAGAAAGGGGCATTTATTATTTATTGAGCACGAGGAAACCCATCCAGGAGCTCGACCTGAAGCCATACATCTAGGGAAGGTCTGGTCACTAGGAGAAACATTTGTCCCTCTCAACACCAGTCCCATGGCTTCCCAAGGAGCAAGGGGACCTGCTACTGACATCAGTGTCCTGTTCCCTGTATCACCTCAGGTTTTCTTCGGGCCCCAGAAGGTCTCCACATCAATTTCCATCTCTCCCCACTTCACAGCAGGGACCTGCTCCATGCTGTCTTCACTCCAGGAAGGTATTTTCTGACCTCAGTGTGTTTCTAGGTGCTGACGCACCGCAGATGTGCCGTGCTGTGGCATTTGGGTCCAGCTGGGTCCCCACCAGCATCCTTTCAGCCTGGATGCAAACAGCAGCCACGCTCCTGTGTGGACATAAAACCGTGATGCTGTGAGCCCTGGTGGTGATCTGAAGTGCAGTGATCAGCTGTAGGACCAGGCACAAGGGCACACGTGTAGGTTTTGGAGGACAAATGGGCTGCTTCGCCACCAGACCCCATCCCTGACACATCAGGCCGGGGGTTTTGCTTCCACGCGGAGCAGCTCAGCCATCAGTGGGGCTGCTCAAAAGAGCAGGCTGCAGGAAGGAGCAAGCAGAGATCCTCAGCCCCGATCCCTGCTGCTGGTGGATTAATCCCTGCCCTGTGCTCCCGGCCGGCCGACAGGGGCTTGTTAAGTTCATTTTGTGTCTCTGGCTTCAGGTCGCAGCCTGGCACCTTGAAATAAACCAGCGCGGAGTTCGAGTTGACTTAAAAAATGGGGTGGTATGTTAGAGATGGACAGGGAAAGAAATCGTGGAAGGAGCAAATCCGAACCGTTATTGCTCTTGTTGCCATTGTTTCTTGTCACCATTGTTTCTCTTGCTTCTTCATTCTTGTGGGCCATCCTCTGCTGGCGGAGCAGCCACCCTGAAAGCTTGGAAGCGTTGCGGAGGAAGAGGGAAAAAACCCCCCTTTCTTTAAAAAAAAATGTGAAATTAAAACCATAATCAGATGTTTTCACTGCTCAGGAAATGTGAGGGCAGGAACAGGGGAGAAACGCCTGGAGGGAAGAAAAGCTTTCCCCTAGCTTTGTTGAACGTTGGCACCGGAGCAGACGGACGAAGAAGAAATAAGAAAAGGGGAGGCTGAGTAGGGGGCTGGCAGCTCCAGGTAACATTTGAGTGAGTCTCCCGGCTCATCTGCCTGTGGCTTTGGGATGTTTTGGAGCCGGGCTGAGGCTGCCAGTCATTTAAAGTTTGCTTTTACGTGCTCACGCCGAGGAGGAGAGCTGGGCTGGTTGGAGCGAGCGTTACAAAGCCTCTTTCTAGGAAAGGAGCTTTACGCAACAGAAGGCAAAATAGGTCGTTGTCAAGGTTTAGGGCATTCGCAAAAGAAAGTAAACAAGCGGGTGAGATGGGAGGTCGGCTCGGAGCGGTGCTGGGCAGGATCTGGCCCTGGGCTTGGTGCAAGGCCATGCGTGCCGGAGGGTTTCCTGGGAGGGAAGTCAGCCTTGTGCCTGGGGCGGTGTGCCTCGCATCGCCACCCTGCCCCGATTCCCTCTGTGATCCCTGGCAAACCAGTCAATCCCAGTGCCCCATCTGGACCGAGGGAGGAATCGCCACCCCGTGACACCCAAGGGTGCTGTTTGGGGCAGGGCTTGCACCTGGGCAGCTGGAGCAGGAGCTGGCTGGCGCTGCTGGTGGGAGCAGGAGGCTAAAGGGGACAGGAGGACGGTGCTGGGGCCGTTTGCTGGGGAGGCTGAATCCTGTGGGTCTATAGGTGGGATGGACCCCCCATGGGTGTGGGATGGACCCCCCATGGGTGTGGGAGGGACCCCCCATGGGTGTGGGAGGGACCCACCTGTGTGGGGTGGGATGTGCTGTTGCCATCCCTGCCCGTTCCCCCCAGGAACCTGCCGGGGATCCCATCCAGGCCACCTCCAGCCTCCCCTCTGTCTCTTCCCCGCCACGGTCCCCCCTGAGATTAAGACTCAAAAAGACCCAAACCCAAGCCAAAAAAATAAAATAAAAATAAAAAAAATAACATCCACCACCCACAAAAGCACCGCAGGTCCCTAAAAACGCCCTCAGCCGTTCGCCAGCCAACCCTCCTGGATGGTTCCCAGCCCAGGCACCGTCCCACCGCCCCCAGCCCTTCGCGGCCCCAAAGCCTGGGGTCCGGGCTGGGGGGGACGCTGGGTCGTGCCCCCGTGCACCGCCAGGGAACACTCCGTGCTGGCGGTTTGTGGGGCTGCGGGGGCTCCTCTCCCACCCAGCACATCTGCCAGCCGCCTGGCCCCGCCGCCAGCCGCCCAGTACATCTTGTTTGTGTTTTTCCGCGAGCACACTCCCAGCGGGTTATGTCAGAGGTGAGGAATGCAGGGCCACCCTGTGTCATGAGATCAGACTTACAATTTTAGGCTGAAGGCTTTTTTTTTTTTTTTTTTTTTTTTTAATACCGTATTTGCTGGGAAGCAGCGCGCCCCCGGGGCCCCGGAGGGGTGGGAGAGACCCCCTCGCCTCCGTCCCTCCTTCCCGGCCCTCGCTCCTCGGGAGGAGCGGATGGGGCCCGGCTGCTGGAACAAGCTCTGCCTCTGTTCCTCGCGAGGAGCAAGAGAGGGAAGGCAGGGAACTGAGGCGGATGAAAAGGCAGCAGTGAAAGGCTGCCGGGCGCCGCGCCAAGCTCTCCGAAAACGCTGGCGGAGAGAGGCGGCGGCGAGCTGCAAGCGGGTCACCCCCCGGGGGGACAACGTCCGAGCCCCGGTGCCCCCAGAACGGCATCGACCCAGGGGCTGAAAGCACCAGGGGAGACCCGAAGCCATCCGGGATGGCAGGGAGGCTGAGAAGCTGGGCTGGGACCTCCTTCCGTGAAGGGTCTGACCCAAAGCACCGCACGCATTTGTGCCTTCCCCCCGTTGCGTCGCTGGGAGCCAAACCTTGCACCCCACCTTTCTCAAACGTCTTGCCTCTGCCCCGCACAAGTCCTTCTGCTTCAGGGGAGCGGCTGCAAGCAGCACTGCTGCTGTCCTGGTGGGCTGCTGCCCCTTAGGGCGCACACCCTGCTCCCCAGCTAGGGCAGAAAGAGGGGTGGGTTGGGTCTGGGAACCCACTGGGGTGGGCGGCAGGACTGTGACGGTGCCCGGAGCCCACCCGGACCTTGGTGCAGGGAAAGGCTCCCTTCTCGGCTCCGACCTGCATTTCGTTTCCCTTTTTTTTTTTTCTCCCCCTTTTTCCTGACATAGTTGCGGCGGTAGGTATTCTGAGATCGGAAAGCCAAAAAGCGAGGAGAAACACTTCCACCGATCACGTCCAAAGCGAACACCGCTGCTCGTCTTGTTTTTCTTCGGTCTTGTTGCTCTGTTTTGCCTTACGGAGGGTTTTGACATGGTGGTGTTTTGTTCTTTGTCAGAAGGAAAACAAACCCTGAAATACCAAATTCTTTCGCACAATGGACTTTCCTTTCTCTGATCGTCCCTGTGCGATGGGCCTCTTGCAGCTCTCTCCTCTTCCCAGAACGAGAGAACAAATACTAGGAAATCTGGAGAGATGAACTGCGAGGAGCTGGCCGCAGCCAAGGAGCGTGGACCAGCCCCGTCCTGCTCAGCACCCCCGCTCCCGGCTGGTCCCCCCGAGGGGCAGCTGAGCCCCCAGCCAGCCCCGATGGTCCCTCTGCCACCGGTGGCATTCTGCTGAACCCCTGGGGCTCCTTTCTGAGTCCCTCCAAGGGATGGTAGGGGACAAATTCTGATCCTCATCACTTATCCTGGTCCCTCTGTCATCTGCTGCCCCCGTTTGCCATGTCACCTCCATGTGCCTTCCCAGACTCCTTCAGAGTCCCAAGAATCTCGTTTGGAAGTTCCTCCTGTGGCAAATCCTGGGTTTTGTGTCCTCTCTGTGCTTGTGGTCCCATGGAGAAGTGGAAGGCACCGCAGGGTGTCCCGAGGGGATGAGTGAGGTGACCAGCAGGGACAGGAGGAACCAGCAGAGACACCCTCAGACATGCTGGGTGAGGGGGTGGAGATCCCACCAAAGCTGAAGGTGGTGTGCTGAGGGCGAGGGGCTGGGTGCTGGCTCACAGAAGTGAGGAGAGGTAGGGTATCGGTCTGTGGGGTTCTTGGGGAAATGAGGCTTGGGCAGCAGTTTGGGATACGGTCTTTTCTTTCTTCCCCCTCTCTTTGTCTGCCTTCCCTTTCATGAAGTTGGGCTTTGGTAAGATTTCCTGTCTTATCACTTGGGGTGGAGGAAGCAGAAGTCAGGGGATGGTTGGAGACTGGGTTTCATTTTTGGAGGGGTTTGTAGGGGGAGGAAAGGGAGGCTTGAGGCAGCTTTTAGCAACAGCCCTACACACTGAGCCAGCACCTTACGACTGCCATGCAAGGGCTGGAGAAGGGATTGCAGGTCCTTCTGCAACCATCTGATCCAGAAAACCTCTGCACTATGAATGCCACGAAGAACGGAGCTTGGCTGTCATCGTATCTTCAGGTGCCCGGCATGCTCTGAGGAGCAGAAATCACCGTCAGCAATGATAACATGCATTTATACCTGGTGTAAGTTCACTTCAGCTGCAGATAACTCATTTGTTTTTGTTGCTCTCCTTCACTTGGGGGAAACAGACAGACACCGCTCAGCAACCTCGCATCACTCTGGCAGCAAGCAGCACCCCTGAGAAGCCGGAGCCTGTATCGGTTCCCCTGCCCCAGGCGGGGACTCCATCTCCCAGACAAGAAGTTAGCTGGCCTTGCCATTTGCTTATCTAATCGGCACTATTTTCCCAATTGCAGATGCATGTCCTGAAATGCGTACTGCTTGGCTTCACGGCCGGATTTTTATCCGTGTCTCGTGCGGACCCAAGGATCCAAAGGCAGGAGGCTGCTGGTGCAAGAGGCTCGGCGGCAAGATGTGCTTGCCCCTGCCAGAGCTGATACTGTGGGTTCTTTCTTTCCTAATTGCCGCTTTTTCGATGACGGCTTCAAAGAGATACGAGGAACACGGAAAGAACAGTGCTTCCCCTGTCGGGGATAGGGAGGAAAAGGCAGAAAATCGACCGAAAGAAGAATGCGCTGAAAGGCACCACCACAGCCAGGGGCCTGGCTCCGGCCTCGCTTGAAGCAGTGTAAACAGGCAGGTTATAAAGCCTATGAGATCTGACTCAGGTGCTGGAACCCGAGCACCAAAAGAATGAGGAAAACTTAATTTAGAGCAATTACTCTGTAGAATACAAATGAGATTTTCCAAGCACCTAAGTCCGTCAGCATCAGGCAGTGCAGTAATTTCAGTTTTAGGGTCAGATCTGACGACTAGGGCCACAAGAACCAGCTCTTTAACCTGGTGTGAAGTGACTCTTTTGGATCACTGTTGTTGGATCACTGTTGTTGGAAGGATTTTCTGCCACAGGCTCTCTGCACTGCTTGGTTACCTCCCTGCTGGGCTTCCCCGCAGCCAGCCCAGGCTCATTTCCGCAGGCTAGCAGCTATCAGTCTCTGTATTCCAAATACCTACACAGCTCTGCCACCCCCTGACAGCTGGCTTGGCTTTGTCCTGTTCTGCTGGATGCCCACCCAACCCTTCCCAACCTATTTTTTCCCTACTTTTTGTAATCATTTTGCTCTCTGCTCAGATTCACGATGGCCTTGCCTGTGCTCTGCCCTATGAAACTCACTGGAAGAGCATCCCACACACGGGGATGGTTGAGCAACTTGACTCATTGACACAGAGGAACAACGAGGTAGAGCAGCTAAGTCTGAGCGTGAGGCCCAGGCCAGCCCCTGTGGAGCAATAGGACAGGGCTTGCAGGGAACTCTTGTTCTCTGATGTTTGCCAGAGCTGCCTGGCTCGTTTGGGTTCGGCTGTCCCTCCTGGCCACCTCTGATGTTCACTGTTCCCCCGGCTGGTGAGGAACTCGAGGCTAAGCCTTGGAGGAGCGTCTGGTCACAGATGATCTATCTGAAGGCCGAGGACACTGCAGGATATGAGGGCTCTGGGTGACATGCATCACTCCAGAGTACACCCAGGGTTCCCCTACAACATCGCTGCATCCAGGAGCACCCGGTACCCCGGTCCCACAAGCGGGCAGATCTCCACTCCTCAAAATTCCTTTGGTTCCCATGGGGCAGTGAGGGACCCCCAGGATCCCCTGGTGGTTTTGGCGCTCCTCCACTGATTTTCATCCCTCTGCTCCTCCTTGCTCTTAGGTCCTGCATGGCAAAGTAGAAGTGGTCCCAGAACATCCCCAGTGATGGACATAATGCATAATTCCTTACGCTAGCTGAGTGCGTGGCCACTGCTGCCTCACAGCTGGCCACGAGGAATCAGAGGACACCTGCAAGATGCCCAGGGGCACTTAGTGAACTCCTGAGCAAGCCACTGCAGAAAAGGGGCGTGGGGAGGCTTTCGGGCAGCAGCAGCTCAGTGATTTAATCAACTTCTGCCGGCTTTTTCCCAGGCATATCCTGTCCGGCTTGCATTGAACTGGCTGCCAGTGAGACGAGTCAGTGGCAGCCAACTTGCAATGACCAAGACTAGCCTCATTTCGGTCCTCAGCAGCTGATTCACGCTTTGATCTTCTGCCCCACCCAGCCTGCAGTGCGTTCAGCACGTCTCCCTGCCTTCCAGGCTCTCTCTCCAGAGATCTTCCCACATCCACGGCCCGGCCCTCTGCCACCAGGCCTCTCCGTTCCCCTGGACTGGACACCACGCAAGACAGGAGCCAGCAGCTCGTTGGCTTTGCTTCGTCATCATCTAGGAAAAACGCTAGCCTGTCCTGGTGGCTCTGCTTCCTCTTGCACCATCTGCTGTTCGGCACGGCCGTCAAAGCAGCCGTGTTTATCTCCATCACCTCATCTCCTGGCAAAAGGCCACTTTTGGGGGCTCTGCTCCCATGTGGCACTGCTGAGGGTGGCATCTGGGAAGTAGAGCTGGCCGTTTCTTTGCATTTTCTGAGGGTTTTTTTTTGCCAAGACAGTAGCTCAGGAACATCAGGCTGTGCTCAGACCAATGACCTCCACAAATTTATCCACCAAGCAAGAGCGCCCACATGTCCTGCTGTGCTGCAATGGCCTGTAGGATCTAGTCATGGGCACCGGAGCATATACTCCAAATTTGTAAAAGAAATAATAAAAAAAGGCATGGCCATGGGGTCATGGGAACACTTGGTATCCCACTAGCTCTGCACCACCTGGTAGTGCTCATGTTTGGTCCCGGTGATGTACCTGTCTATTGAGTGAGTTAAGAATCAAAACCTGATGGTTTTCTGTGGGACCTGGGCTGACGACGGACTTAAACGATGCGTGCATGTGTGGTCCCTTTCCTTATTAACCACCAAGTGGAGCCAAATGGGTTTTCTCCCTGACAGATGGGCTGCTCACAGGTGCTGCTGGAGGCTGGGAGGAGGAAGATCACAGGAGATGCCCTGATGGGCCCTGTCACCGGCTTGAAGAGAAAGGAGCAGATGAGAAAGGGCTCCCTGCTTCTACCAGGCTGTTCGGATGCAGCACAATAACACAAACATTTATTATTTCTTCTTC
Source organism: Heteronetta atricapilla (assembly GCA_011075105.1). NCBI lineage: Eukaryota > Metazoa > Chordata > Aves > Anseriformes > Anatidae > Heteronetta > Heteronetta atricapilla. The sequence continues at coordinate 4,794,279 of CM021732.1, read as the reverse complement.
TCTCTTCTTGTGGGTCAAGAAAATATTATTGCTGCAGCTTAAAGACGGGAGACTGGGATATGTCTTAAAGACAGGAGGCCGCGATACGTCCTCTGGGACAGCAAGGGTCTGCTCACGTAGCACGGGGCCCAGAAGAAGCAGGGTTGTGTCAGAATGGCATTCCGTAAAATAACAGAAAACAAAAGCTTTTCTTTCTCCCTAAATAAATCAGTGCTGTGTTTCCTTTGTGGTTCACTTTTAAAGGCTTGCTGAATTTAAGGAGGATGTGGTCACACGCATTGGAAACTCCAGATGCAAAAATATATAAACACAAATCTGCACTAAAGTCACATTTCTGAGGAGTTAAACCTCATGTGCTTTCACTCTATTTTTCTTGCAGGGTGATGGCAGGCTGCTATAGCGATCGTGTCCCTTGGAGAGCATTTGCCCACTACATCCGATATCTCCTCCTTCATTTCTTTGTCAGGATCCAGTCTTTTATTATTTACTGATGTCACTGTAGCCTAGGAGAGAAATCAACACAGGAATGAATTATGGCCTACGCCGGTAGGATGTTTCACTCCGATTGTTTGATTTCAGTGTGAACAAACTCTGGGTAATTAAAGATGAGCTCAGGCTACAACACTCACTTCTGGCTTCTGAGTCGCCCTAAGCAGGGAGCAGGCTGGATCGAGTACCTCAAGTGTGTGCTTAGGAAGGTGAGAACCTGCAGCAGAACTCAAGACACTTTTACCAGATTTAAAATAAAAAGAAAAATCATGAAAAATCTCAGAATCACTGGGATGAAAAGCTCACATGTGGCCGCATGGCTGCTGTAGGCATGACGTCCTCCAACCTGCAGCGCTTTTCCATCCCACCTACTGCCCCGTGCTGCTCAGCACCCCAGGGAGAGGGAAAGCAGCACCCTGCTACAGATTAGAATAGAATAGAATAGAGTAGAGTAGAATAGAATAGAATAGAATAGAATAGAATAGAATAGAATAGAATAGAATAGAATA